>OZ024823.1:85889236-85999236 GCA_964016985.1 Anodontia alba
CTAACTTTCTGAAATTTTCACAATATTGTTCTGGAAAATCAATTATCTAAAATGAGTGAAGAAATATAGAACATTTTTTTAATAATAAACCTCCATTTTTCTATAGAAATCGCATAGTTCAGACACATGTTTTGGCCATAGCATTAAATTTACGGCAAATCTCCGAAAACAAAGGTTAGGAACAGAAACGAAGAATGGTTTCTGATAATATATTGTCAATCACGAATCAATTTATTCTATTTAGAATAAAACATCGAATAAAAAACATCTTTCCGAAGGCTGGTGAAAGCACAGTAGTACTAATTTCTCTTATGCTGAAACTGCTATCGTTTACATTGCTCTAGAAATGAGCTGAGCAATATATATATTTTTTCTTATTTCTTCACAAATACATATATTTTAGGGACCCCTTACATTACTAATGAGCACTGCAAGGCGCTTGTAATGTGTATCACAGCATACGTATGTGATGCAATCATACTATATATATATATATATATATATATATATATATATATATATATATATATATATATATATATATATATATATATATATATATAATTTGTTTACCTGAGGCCTTTCGGCTTTCGCCTTCTTCAGAGGTTTTCTATTTTAAACAAAAGACATAAAAATGTAAAATTTACGTATAAAAGATTGTGCCCTTTTCGGGCCCATGTTATCTAGCCCGCTGCGACTTAATAACTGAGCGTGTTTAGATATATGTGAAATGTAAACAATACGCGTAAACACAACGTGCAAAAAGTAGAAAGTTTATCTTCAAAACGTATAAAGCTTATCTTTACTATCAACACCACTGTGTCCATAAACGCAATGTATACGATGCACATAAACCCTACACCAAAAGGGATATACACCAAACTGAGTGTTTTACACCAATACATAAGGCAAATGGGCCCAACTTGCGTAAAATCATATGAATAAAAACGTACCACATAAACTGTCGCATGCCCTGACTTAGGAACGATGATTCCCTCTACTGGTCGCCCTTGTTGATCCCATATGGCCGTAGAGTGTTCAGACGTCGGATCCAATAGCTCTCTCTTGCTTTCCTGGTTCGATCCGTCCACTCCGGGTTATGGTCTAAGCAACAAAGGGTGGCGTGGTCGAGGAAATCATGCTCCGGTGAACAGAAATGTTCTGCGACAGGAGACCTCTCGAACCGCTTGTGTTTCCAATCATCTCGGTGGCCGTTCATCCGTTGGTTCATATGATCACCGGTTTCACCAACATATTGCTTTCCACACTTGGTGCATGTAATAAGGTAGACAACATTGGTTGTCTTACAACTGGTGTTGCACCTAAGCTTGATTATTGCCCCAGACGCTGACTTCGCGATCTGCGTGGGGGTTATCATTTTGCAGGTTTTGCATCTTGCTTTGCCGCACGGTCGTGTCTCCCCAAGTGGTTCATCATCACGCATGTCTGGTTTGAGCTTGGCACGTACAAGAAGATCCCGCAGACTCTTGGGTCTTCTGTAGGCCATGGTCGGTCTTTCTGTAAAGATCTCGCTCAAAGTGCTGGAGGACTTTGGTGTATATCCCTTTTGGTGTAGGGTTTATGTGCATCGTATACATTGCGTTTATGGACACAGTGGTGTTGATAGTAAAGATAAGCTTTATACGTTTTGAAGATAAACTTTCTACTTTTTGCACGTTGTGTTTACGCGTATTGTTTACATTTCACATATATCTAAACACGCTCAGTTATTAAGTCGCAGCGGGCTAGATAACATGGGCCCGAAAAGGGCACAATCTTTTATACGTAAATTTTACATTTTTATGTCTTTTGTTTAAAATAGAAAACCTCTGAAGAAGGCGAAAGCCGAAAGGCCTCAGGTAAACAAATTATTTGCACTGTTAATGATTAACTCTCAACATATAGTTTAACGCCTATCATCTCAGCATCCTTTCTGGATCCAGTGCTACCAAAAAGATTTTTTGTTAGATGTTATGCTCCTTTTCCCTACCTATATATATATATATATATATATATATATATATATATATATATATATATATATATATATATATATATATTATATATATATATATATATATATATATATATATATATATATATATATATAAGCCTTGAGCAAGGCTAGAAGCATTTAAGCAGATGTCAAAAAGTATTTCCCACCTAACAGATGAAAATAAAATGTTTTGATTGACTCTACTCAAAAGAAATCTAGGCAAATGTTATTTACACATTTACAAAAATTATGTTAAGCATAAAGCATGTTAAGCCACTCGCTAGGGGAAATCGGATCGTATCGACCAATAGGGTAATATTTCCCATATTTTTTTTTTCTGATATATAGAGAAAAGAGACCCTTACAAATGTTTCCGTTTTTGAATTTGACCGCTCTCGTGACTAGCCAAATAATTGGATATTTACCGAAAAATTGTTTTTATGCGGTTTGTTTTCAGCGAAGTGATTGCTTTTGAGCAATCAAGGTTAATTTATTCTTTTTTCTGTTTGTGCCGCAACATTAGAAACCTTCCAAATGGCATGTGCACATAACGAAGATTCCGATCAGTCTGCGCATCCGTGACGGTGGGATCAGAATTTTCGTTGTACGCATGAAGAAACTTTGCATCTTGCCAAAATACTCTCATGGTAAACGAATCTGATCAGAATTCGCGAATGCACAGACTAGTCTGAATCTTCGCTGAGAGCACATGTCCGGAGGTATGTTTCCTGACGATTTGGTTCATTTGATCTGTACATTTAATTGTGTCACTAATGGCCTACCATGCGGCGTGGCTGTGAGGAGCACGTGGAAACTGTGGTGAGTTCACGGGGGAGTGATTTTCTATAATAGGATGAAATTTCGGTCTAATCCGTTCAGTCTTTCAAAAGTTATTGAAAGTTCAAGTTGGTTCGGTCATATACACGCAATCCATACTGTATGCAAAATGTAAAAAAAAGTAGACCTGCAACCGGTTTAAGAGGTCTGTGTCTTATCCATGACAACACACCTGCTCCCAAGTGTGTTCTTGTTCAAGACGTCTTGAAAGACGAAAAGGTAGTTCAGCTCTCTCATCCTCCTTATTCGCCAGACCTTTGTCCATGCGACTTTTTCCTGTTTCCTTTACTAAAGAAAACCCTTACTGGTCGTCGTTATGAATCCCGAAGTGCACTTGGTAGTGCAATTTACCAGTGTCTTCAGGGTATTCCTAAAACGGCCTACTTCTCTGCCTTTACAGAATGGATTTTCAGACTTGAAAAGTGTGTTTCCGTCAAGGAAGAATACTTCGAAGGGTTGAAGTAAACGAAATGTGAATGGGATTAATAACGCGCCTTTCGAACCCCAGTGACAACATTAAATGAACGCCCCTCGTAATGTGAGAAAGAATCCACTGTTACAGTGCACTATTCAACTATATGCACAGTAAACATTCACGTAGATTTTACGGCAACTACTAGCAACTGACTGCCAGCGCCATTACCGTAAATTTTACGGGGGCCCGTAGAACTTTTGCAGGAATTACCTCGAAGGATGGGGTAAGGATGTGTAAGCCTAAGATACGGTGCGTTAGCTCACATCCAATCTGTGTCCTTTATGTTACCTACCTTGCCCTACACTGCCCTACCATGCGTAATTATTACTGTTAATAATCTACAGGTGCCCGTAAAATTCACGGTACTTGTACTGGCAGCCAGGTGCCAGTATTTACCGTAAAATCTACGGGAACTTTTTACGACGTGGGCAAATATAGTAAATTATTGTGAACTATAGTTCTATAAAGTTCAGCGAATACGTTTCGCGTTAACCTCGGTTTTTGAATCGGACTCTATTCCGTATTTGCATTCGGATACTTCCATTGTAGGAAATAGGGGTGTCAGTCAAAATTCAATATCAGAATGACAATAAGTGTGGCTCCAGGTGAGACGGCTCGTAACGAGCTGTCTCACCTGGTGCTTCACTATTTGCAAAAGTATTTATTTCAGTCTGAATGGCTGAATGGGTTTAATGTAGTCAAAATCGGGGGCGGGGTGATGGGGGGGGGGGGGGGGTGGGGGGGAGGGGTGGTAACTTCCTATATATGGCAAAGTGCGAATGTGCGTGCCGAATGGCGTCATATTTCAGCGCTGCCAGGTATATGATTTGACCCCTTTTTTCAACAAAAAGTATACGACAGACCCGATTTTTCTTTATTCGTATGTGAAAGGCCCTGCTTTTCTGACATCCAGATATATGCGTATCTTTTTCTGTCAGAGATTCTTCGAGGCTTCTCTTGATTGCTGTATTTGTCTAACTACCAGCAATAAATGGGTAAAGCAAATATCAAAGGGCAGTATATGAATAGGTCAACATTTCAGACGACCAAGTATATGAATGGGTCTGATTTTTTTTAAAGGCCAGGATATGAGTCACCCCCACCCCGCGAGGTCAAACCCAGCTAGCATGGTTGACCTACTTTAATGAATATTTAACACTTGGCATGTTGGGTAAAAGTTTCAACAAACGACAATTTATTTATTTATTTTATTTTTTTTTTTTTATTATTTTTTGTATTTTTCCCAGAAATAGACATTGATATTTCAAGGGGTAAAGTTTACATAATAAGGTCAAGTCGTCAGCTTGGATTATATAAACAAGTTTTCATAGAAACAAAAACAAAAGTTCATGGACAAGGTGAACGTCTTAACCCTTGTCCTGATGAACCCGGATATACCCTGCCATTGTAAACCGTGTAGATCCAGATCAGTTGGCTTCTGAAGACGCCAACTGATCTCGATCTGCACTGTTTGTCATTCAGTATGTGAATTTATAACAACAGCCTTGATCAAGTTATTTAATTGGCTGAAAGTTGAATGTGGGCGTGGCATCTTAATTTATTCAGCAGGACAAGGGTTAAGTAAAGAGGTAAAATAATTTTGACAGATTTGGCACCCTTGAATTTTCTCCATTTCTCCAAAAGGGAGCATTTTTATTTTTCACAGTAGACGATACAAAACAGTGTTAACAGGTTTGCCTCCCTTGAAAATTTTAATTAATTTCCATTATTGCATAAAAAGCAGTGTTATTAACAGCCGTGCATTAATCGGCGAAAAGCCGTGTATTGACAAGGCAATTAACGCGCTGTTAATGCACGGCTACGCAACTTTCAATATGCTTGTACCGGGGCCACATAATTGCTGCCCTCACGAGATGTGTAGTGCCTGGCCCTAGAACGAGCATACGAGCATAGTCCGTGGAAACTGCGTTCGCGAGACATCAGTTAAAAAGGCGAAACAATATAGTGCAAGAAATAACGCGAAATGTAGCAAATGTTTTTATTTTTTGTACAATAATAGCGATCGAACATGGTTTTTCAATGCATTAACATTCGCCAGGTCCCTTGGGAGGTGTTGAAAACCGCGGACTCCGGTCTTGATTTTCAACACCTCCCTCGGGACCTGGCGAATGTTAATGCATGAAAAACCATGTTTGATCCAATAAATTGAAGTGTTGCAGAACGTTTTGCAGCACAGCAGTAAGGCTGCGCACCTGATTGTGCAACTAGCCATGCGACAGCGACTAAAATCACCTGATTGGTTGCACGACCACTTGTACGAATCAGGAGAGCCCGATCGCTCACGATCAAGCAAGGCTGTCCGCGACTGTTCGTACGACCATTTACGACCTGTGTGTGACGGACTGTGATGGCAGCGACAGGATTTTGAACATACACGGAAACTTCTGTGTGAGTGATTTTGATCATTATATAGACTGCAAACCACCGCTACACTTAACCAGTTGCACGATATTTTAGAGTGACTGCGATGTGCCCATTCGATCGGGCGTAGGCTGGGCGCAACCCGGTCACGGGTGGCAAAACAAAATGACTGATTTTTGTTATATATATATATATATATATATATATATATATATATATATATATATATATATATATATATATATATATATATATATATATATATATATATATATATATATAGCTGTGTAAATGTAAAACAAAATATTGTGTATTGACCCTAGTTGTATTATGTATTTTTCTATCATATTATTGATATATTTTTCACGTACGTGTATGTGTAAGCCTCTCTCTCTCTCTCTATCTCTCTCTCTCTCTCTCTCTCTCTCTCTCTCATTATTACCGGAGATTGACTTCTCCAACCGGGTATTACTTTACTTCACTTTACTTTACTTTACTTTACGCACTCATTCACTTAATTACTCACTCACTCACTCACTCACCGACATCGATTCAAGGCCAAGGACATTTCAATGTTGATGATTGTTTCACCGACGTTGTTTCAAGCTGTGCTCGCTGGGTTAAAGAGGACTAATAAGGTTGAATAAACATCTGACCATATGAACATGATATTGCATCGACGTTGTTACGATGTTGTATCAGCACTGCATGTGCGCTAGGATATTTCTACGCAAGACACCATTATCAAACATTAACTCATTAACTATTTTTAATGCCTCAACATCCTCATTCATCATATTCATAAATCTTGAAGAAAAAAAAATTCACATTTACATTACAGTGTCTATCATAAGTATTGGGACAGACAGGCCTGAGCAAACTGTGTAGGCCCAGATTCGACGTAGCAGAACGCGGCGTCTGATCTAAGTCTGAATTGTTTGCCACTCATCGAGCAAAATTTAAGACGCATCAACAGGGCGCCAAATAGACTTGTTCAAATTTTAGCAGAAGTAAGATTAGATGGTACTGTGTCCGAATATTAAGTATAAATACGGTGTTTGAGCTAATGCCACTCGAGTCAGGTTACATGTAAACTTTTACCGCCCTATGGGCTCTAAAAACAGACGATAACTTAATGACATTTTTTTTTTACTTTTTCCCCAGAAAAAAAAACTCTTCGACATTTCATGCAAATTGTCCCCATTGAGAGACAATTTGCATGAAATGCCAAAGTTTTTTTGTTTGTTTTTTTTCCTGGGACGAATAACAAGAAATATCTTTAAAAAAGATATTCAGCGGCATTCAAAGGAGGACATACATTTAAAGTCCTGTTGTATTGGAAGATGTTTTTATGCACAGTAGATTGGTGTTAGATGTTGATTGATTGGATGAGGTGAAAATTGAAGGTTGCTGATTTGGAGCCTTGGTCTGATGCATGTTTGGCATTAGTCGTATACTTTGTGATTTCTGGAAATTATAGTCCGTTTCAATGAAAATAAATAGCAGACTGTATCTCCCTCTTTCCGTGTAATTTTGAAGTAATTGGGTATTTGTAAAAAGTTTGCACTGACAGTCTAAGTTATTAACCAATGAGAACACCGTTTACTTGCAGACGTACAAAATTTTACAATGTAAAATTGTTTCTGATTGGTGGATAATTTAGAGGAAACTCAATTCTAGACAGCTGCCGCAGAAAAAAAAGTATTTCAAAATGTCGTCTGCGGAACATTTTACCCCGCATTCGAAGCGTTAAGAGTCAGTTTACCCCCATAACAACAGCAGATAAGGTCAGTGACTAGGTATAAAAAACACCCACCTATAAAACTTAACCCTTAAAACGCCACGAAAACCTGATCTGAAAATGTCGTCTGTTTATGTCGTCTGCTGAATATTCTTGCAAACTTTTCAAACATATTTTTTGCATACAGGCAAACAGTGTGGACCCTGATCAGACTGCTCTTGATCTGGGTCCACACTGTTTGCAAAAATGACTTTTAAAATCACAAGCAGATGACAAAAACGACAATTGTTGTGATTGGCAGTTTAAGGGTTAACCGCAAGAGTCTGGTCAGTTATTTGTTATTCATCCAAAAAATACCCTGCAGATAAACTGGGATAAATTACCGTAAAGTACACTTATCTTTAGGACGGGACAATATCTGTCTCTCTGTCTCCAAGATTTGTCTAAGTTATTCGAAATAGCTGTGTCTGTGACATTCGAAGTGCATGGAAGTACGGAAAGACGAATGAATTAATGCAACAGTCCATCGTCAGTGCGAGTACAAATAGGTCGGATAATGGTATTGGAATAACAGGAACGCAAACAATAGCAAATGCTTACCTTCCTTCTTTCACTCATTTACTCATTCATTCGCTTTGTCATTCGTTCGGTCGTCAGTCTATTCGTTCATACATAAATGTGTGCATTTCATTCATGAGGGTCACTGATGAGGCCTGATCGGCCGAACCCAGACACCTTGTCCCAGGAGACGACACTTCAGCTGACTTCAATTTTATGAGTTTTTATTGCTATGAAGGATAATTCCTTTCTTTCTTTCTTTCTTTCTGCCAAATTATATTGAAATTGGTCCACTGGTTTCTGACAAGAAGTATTTTGTTTGGTTGCCATGGCCACCCAAAAACCTGCATAGATTCCAAATCTTTGAGTATGTTTCATACAGTATCACCCAAGGACCGATCCTGTGAAATTTGGTTAATGTTAGTTCAGTCTCAGTCATTAGTTTAGGACGAGATGTTGTTTAAAGAAATTGTGGACGGATGGACGGACAGACGACGACGGACTGTGAGTGATCACAATAGCTCACCTTGAGCCATCCGTTCAGATGAGCTAAAAAGCAAACAAGATTTAACCATTCTCTTGCTAAACACGACATGCCTCTTTGAAAAAAAACAGTGTAGATCCAGATCAGCTGGCTTCTGATCTGGATAGGCAATGTTTGTAATGACCTATGTAAATTTCTATCAAAAACCCGTAATCTGATTGGCTGGAAGTTAGAAGTGGGCGTGACATCTCAATTTATTCAGCAAGACAAGAGTTAAGTAAAGCACAATTATTCGAAAGTACCCCTTCAAGAAGTCCTCCCGCGTACATTAACTTATGTGACTCACTGTTTAGATTATGAAGATCACAGGTGACGCATATACCTGGCAGCGCTGAAAAAGAGGGCTATTCGGCACGCACATCCGTACTATAGACGAGTAGATGTGAAACACAACGTGTTAAAAGTTTCAGCTGTAAGCAATAAGACTTCAAAGTGTTCTTTGTGAATTCGTCGTTAATTTCAGCCGTATTTAGCCTGAAATACCTTAGCCTAAGTATTGGGACATGCCGACCTGAACAAACAGTATAGAACCAGATCGATCAGGGTCTGCATCATTTACCACTAAATTAGACACTAAATTAGGTATAGGTAAGCTCATATTACCACCCATCCATATGATTCTCTCTCTCTCCCCCTCTCTCTCTCTCTAGTTTTTGCCTGCCTCACTCTGTGCTTGCATGTTTCTCTCTCTGTCTCTCTGTCTGTCAGTTTCACCCTCTGTCACTCTCTCTCTCTCTCGTTTCAACAGGAAAAAAATCATATTTCAAATGTCATAATCCATTTTTAGGAACGTGTCTACAATACCGTATCCCCGCAAATCAACAGATTTAAAAAAAAGGTGTAGACCCGGATCAAACACTGCTATATGCGGCATCTGATAAGGATCGACGCTGTTTTTTTTTTTTTTTTTTTTTTTTTTTTGTTTTTTTTTCAAATACATCGATAGATAGTAAAATGTACTGTTCAAAGTTTAGGACAGGCATGGCAAGGAACTTTGGCATCCCGATATTTAAAGTGTATTAACAGTAGCCTCGTTTTTATTATAATATATTAATTATGTAATACGCAACCTGCGAAAATGGTCCTAAAACCATATACGAAAAGTGTAAGCACAGGTCAGCCAGTTTTTTTTTAGCACATTTTAAAAAAGAGCTTTTCTCTTCGTGTGTGTGAGTGTGTGTGTGTGTGTGTGTGTGAGTATATATATGATTAAATTTCTAAGGATGCATTACCTATTTTTTCCTATAAAAGAAAAGCAAGATAGTCGCTCGGCAGTGAATCCTTTCATTTGTCCAGATCGAATTTTGTTACGTTATTATAACTATGTAACTATAACAATGGATGCCATTCGGCGGAAAAAAAAAGAAAATAGTATAAAAATATATAAAATATTATAACTGTGATTTTAACGTTATCTTTAAGAGAAAATAAATTTATACAACGATGCACTTTTTTTTTTTTTTTTTTTTTTTTTTTTTTAAAGTAGTTTCAGTTTTAAGATAGTTAAGCATGGATATATCTAGTACATTCTTGGTATCTTTTTGAAGCAAAATGGCAATTGAGTCAAGGTTTTGAGACATTGGTTATTTTGTGTGCATATCCCTTTCTCGATTTTAATTATTTATTTTTCATATCAAACTTCTCCTCATATTATTTTTTTAAGCCATAAGTTTCATCTGATAATAAGTCCATATTAACCTGTCGATATATAAACATATGAGCATATGAGCCCAGCTGGCTAATTTCTCTATATACTTTTAGCTAATTAGTTGCGAAGGGAACTTTAACTGTTGATTAGTTCGAGTGCATCTTAACCAATACATGGAGTTCATGTGTAAACATTAATAGTTTAAGGGCCAAACTCTATATCGGTTGTTCTGTTGCACTCCCAGAAAGAATTCTAGTACTATTATATGTCATGTGTGCATACACTGTGCTTTGGTTACCATGTTGTACTTAGTTATCTGTGGTCAGTTTTTCATAATAAGTAAATAAGTGAACTCAAGAACCGGTCCAATCAGATCCACAGCAAGCCCCAACACCAAAGGAAAAGACAGAAAAATACAATTAAGCAATCAGAAAAATAAACAGCTGGCGCGCAGAGTTGCATAGCTACAGATAAGAGGGGGTATCCACATAATATTTTTCTTATTTCTCCACAAAAACATATGTTGTGGGTACTCATTAGAAGCGCCTCGTTGAGGCGCTTCTAATGAGTACCACAACATATGTTTTCGTGGAGAAATAAGAAAGATATCAACATTTTGTGGATGAAAAATTGCCTTATCTGTTGCTATGGAGTTGGCAGCTTTTTCCCAAAAGATGGCAACTCTGCTACCCAAATTAATAAATATATTTTTAACTTAAGCTAGCTTTACGGTATCCCAACCCTCGCAGTCAGTTTCATTAGTGGTAAAACATATTTGTTCGGTTCGTTTGTAAGTCTTCTTACTCGTCCATGAATCATTTAGGGCAACAAATAAATCAAAGATACAGTCTATGATAAAGATGAGGACTCAGCAGAAACAACATGTTCAGACATTTAGATTCCTGGGTTTTTAAACAACAGAACATAAATACTGGAGCAAAAAAAACACCAGTGAAGCCCGACGAACCAAGAAAAAGATATAAAAAGCTCCGACCAAGACCATCGAATGAATAGTTTTTAAGTCGGGTCATCATAGTGTCTGTAAACTATGTCACTGCAAGAAATCTGATAAAATACGTAAGCTAATACATAGGGCAAGACGGTGTTAAGCCATTCCGAGGGTCCTGCAAAAAGTTCTGTCACTAATAGGCTTCCTAAGTTTTATCCCAGGTATATTTTTAAAATGCTTCACTGCACTTGAATGGTGTGTTGAATAGCTAAAGATACCCGTTTATTTCGTGCAAATTGCTTTCCAACTGACTGAGTTATTTTAAATTGAAATAGATGCAGTCATGTACACTGACCAATTTACTAGTTACATTGGAACATGGACCAGAAGACTGAAATTCGTAGCTATATTAAATGCCGCAATAGGGTTAATATAGATTCAAAGCAGATATTTATTGAATTGTGTGGTATATATGGACCTCAGACCATTTCAATGCTCTCAGTGTTTAGGTGGGTTAAAGCTTTTAAAGCTGGGAAATTTTCTGTTGAAGATGATACCCATCCTGGAAAGCCCAAAACCTCTGTTACCAAGGCTCTACCAATCGCTGCTGTAAAGATTTTGATCGAACAGGATGTGCGATTGTCTGTCAAAGATATAGCTAGTTGTACTGGCATATCAGAAGGCAGTGTGCAAACAATTCTGAAAAAGCGTTTGGACCTGAGAAAGGTTTGCGCTAGGTGGGTACCTCATTTGCTCACTGAGGAGCAAAAGACACAACGCCTTAAATGTGCCCGAGAACTTTTGAAAACATACAAAGGCTGTAACAGTCGGGTTATTTCTAACTTGCTTACAGGTGATGAAACCTGGGTGCACATCTTTGAGCCACAAAGAAGGGCTGATAATAAGCAATGGAATCGAAAAGATCAAAAACGCCCATGTATTGTCAAGAGAACCATAAGTTTGAAAAAGTTGTTGTACGCAATTTTCTTTAATTCAAAGAAGCCAGTCGTTCAAGTGCCTTGTCAATCTGGTCATACAGTCACTGGCCGATTCTACTAGAATTCTGTACTGAAGACAGTGAAAGAGTTTTACAATAAGAAACGCCCAAGCAAAGGATGTTCAGGAGTCCACCTTTTACATGACAACGCCTCCTCTCATAAGTGTGAGGTTGTTAAGTCTTTTTTGGCTTCTGAAAAGGTGAAACTTTTAAGCCATCCACCTTATTCACCTGACCTGAGTCCCTGCGACCTCTTTTATTTCCAAGGCTTAAGAAAATGCTAGATGTTCTCTTGACAGCGCTATTTATCAGTGTCTCCAACAGATACCAAAAAAAGACTATTTATCTGCTTTTCGCGAGTGGGTAAAAAGGTTATAAAAATGTGTTTCAGTAAAGGGGGAATACTTTGAAGGTTTGTAATAAAAATATGTTTGATAAAACGTAGCACTGAAGTAATCCGAACCCAGTGACAAAACTTTTTGCAGGACCCTCGTATGTTGAAAACAAAGCAGGTTACCAAAATTTCTCCTGAAAACATTGAAACACTTCATCGCTTATATGGAAATATTTACCGTCATTTGCTGTCATTTACTTAACGTTTTATGATTACCACCTATAACCTCTTTGATGTATAAAAAATCCTCTTATGAATTCGCCATTGAGAACTGCCTACCTAAAGATACCAAATTTGCAATAAAATCGATAATAAGCTATGCATGTCAAACTGATATATAATGGCAATATTGGATGTTTTTTCCCAAAGCATTTTTGCGAATCTAAAAGTACTTGTACAAAGCATGCTCCGGGTCACACGGCCATCTCGGACGCCTGTTCAAAATCGTTTTAACATTTTAAAAAGTGTTTGTCTCCGGAATAGAATTTTTTTATATGTAATTAGAGCAATAACTTAGTATTAGTATATCTGAGATGAAATTGTTTAAAGACTTTGCCATTTATCGCTTTGGCGGCTAACTTCAACGACGATACCCCATATACATATAATTTCAAAACTTGAACATGGAAGATCTTGTCCATAGAAAGGTTAAGATTTGCCGCATCAAACGAAAACATGCCTTCAAATATGCTCAAAATATGCAGATATAGAACATTCCCTGCATGCTCAAAGTATTGCTCGGGTCTTTGCTCTCCATTCATACAGTTTATAGTATCCAATGATTCTGTTAGCTGACAATGAAGGCCCTGATTAGATTGCGCGGATGTGTGGGCTCATCTGGGCCTTCGCTGTCCACATATGCCCGAAGAAGCGTTTTTGCATAGTGCGACCCAAACACATTTTAATTTCAATTAGCTTTCATGCCTTACTGCTGTCAAAAAACATTTGAATAGATACTATGAAACTGTTTAAGAAAGGGATGGAATAAACCATTTTTGGTCAGATAAAAATTCCGGTGAAGTTCTAAATGGATCTAAATTTAAAAACTCTAAGGCTTCTAAATTGTCTATGTATGATTTCTCGACACTGTGTTCTACGTTACCAATCATCTGATTAAAGATAAATTTATAAATTTAATTGGCCGAATATTTTTTCGGGTGAGAACCCCATATTTGGCTTGCAACCAAAAATGTGCATTTTTCACTTCTGATATATACAAGTTATAATTTCTTATAAAAAAATATGTGATGTCCTTGTTTATCTTTTGGATAACATTTTATTAGATGTGGAACTAAGTTTTATAGGCAAACTATTGGTATTCCGCTGGCAACTAATTGTGCTCCTTTTGTTGCAGATGTTTTTTTTTTTTTCTAATTTCCTATGTAATAGATTCATTAATAAACGTCAAAAAGATTGTCTTTTGAAACAAAGAACACACTACAGATGAGAAAATGGGAGTCTCAGTTTTATTGAGACTCTTCATAAGCAGTAATGAAGTTTGCAACACTGATTACGCCCTCTAGCGTATACATGAGAAGAACTCCATTTTCAAATATACCACGATGGGCCCAGTGATCCCAAAGGAAATGAAATATAATCTGCAATATGGTTAAATATGGGGAGACGTTCTACCTCCGTCACGGCACTAATACCAGCTGCAGTGTAGTAAAGAAAACGTCAAAACGATTGCTTGTTGAAACAAAGAACATACTACAGATTAGAAAATGGGAGACTCGGTTTTATTGAGACTCTTAATAAGCAGTAATGAAGTTTGCAACACTGCTTACGCCCTCTAGGTAATACATGAGCTGAACTCCATATTCAAATATACCACAATGGGTCCAATGATCCCAAAGGAAAGGAAATATGAATTACGGTAAAGTAAGTCTCTCTCGCGGGGAAAATCAGGTTGGCATTGTTAAAGCTTTCAAGTACACTTCAAGATACCTTGATAATTTATTAAATATCAGTAATATTTACTTTGATCAAATGGTGGACTGCATATGTCATACTGAACTCCAGTACAATGCCAATGCATCCGATACCTAGGTACCTATTTTGGATTTGACTGTATCCATATCTAATGGTACAGTTTCCGCTAAAATTTGGATGGCGATGTCCCCCCACCCCCGCCAACCCCGGCGTACCTCATATGAGCTACACATATCTCTAGTTATTCGATTTGCAAGAGCTTCTTCAAACCTTAGTGACTTCGACTGTCGTAACAAAGCCCTCACTGCCTCTTAGGAAGGGATATCATAAACTTCTTAAGGCGTTTTCGAAATATTATCGCAGACACAGTGCGTTGGTGGAAAAGTATAGTGTCAGCCTTAATAAACTTCTGCAACAAGGTATATCGGAATCAGAATTTTACGGTGACTTGGTTAACAGAATTAGAAAAATTGTGGGGCAATCTATCTTTTCGGAACTATTCAGAAAACTAATTAACCGTTAAAAAACGACAAGATACAGCCTAGATATTATGCGGCAGACGGCATGCCTAGTTATCAATCCAATCACTGTTGATTGCTATGCTTCGCTCTTTAATTGCACGATGGCGCATTGGGCCTCAGGCGCAATGACGGCCTCTTCATAAAGCTTTAACAAACGCGTAGAGGCTTGATGATATGTCTGTGTCTTGGCCCACCGTGGTTCAACTTTTGGTTTTCTTTAACTCCGGCTCACGTGTGTAGAATTAGCCATTAGTTCTCGTCTTTGTTTATCATAGTGATTTATTGTATCTATGTTTTCGCAATGATGCATCAACTGAGTAGCGAGCCATTCTGCGATCCGAATGTTTATGTATTTCTGTTTTAAGAGTAGCATCGGGACACAGGGTGAAGCTAGTCGACTGTAAAAGTGCTTTAAAGCCCCGGTGATCTTTACTGCTCATCGTTCTAAGGCGATAGTCTCGGTTTTGCCTTTACTCTGTGTAGCTTTATTCTACGAGGCGATTTATATCAAGCCTTGCATTGTGTTGGTCCTTGTGTTTCTCAGTCCTTTTAGCATTGGAATTACCTCCCTTCGGGAAGAGGGATAGCTTGTCTGTGTGCTTTTCGTGCGTCTGTTTGTTTTTCGCATGTTGGTTTGTGACTTTCCTCTACCTCTTGGTGCCAGGGATTGGCTGCGACTTGTAATTGTGCACTACCTGGACTTTTAGTTTTACATTTTTTTTCCAAAGAAGTCATTTATATATATTCTACAATAGATGGCTTTAGAAAACATATTGGATGCTAATTCCGCATATTTTTCGAAAACTTCTAACAAACATGCTTCACAGCTATTTCAGCTCAATCTAAGCCGTTTGACAGAAGAAGCTATTTAAAGGTTTAAACGTATATGACGCACGTCTTGGACAATGGTAAAAAATAATTTTCGCAACATTGAAATATCTTGTGCCGAACATGATTGATATATTATCTGACCTGAATCGTCCAGCAATTTTAGGAGAAAATGTCATTAAAATGTTTTACAATTTAGGAGAAGATGTAGTTAAAAGGTTATCGGTATATATATTTATATATATATATATATATATATATATATATATATATATATATATATATATATATATATATATATATATGCTTGGTATGATTTTAGCACTCAATTTCATAAAATCATTCTTCGATAATAAACATTGGGTACAACATAAAGGTCATACGACTGACTGCATGCATGGTTGTTTGCCCAATCATGTTCAATAACTTTGCTTCCCTCTTTAGTTGCACGCCGGTGGGTCATGCATCTCTCTATGACGGCTTCGGCCTAAAGACTTTTAAGTAAGTCGGTTTGTCACTGATGCTCTGGCTCTGGTTGTTCCCACCGGAGTCTATTTGTTGGTTTTCTTTTGCTTCAGCATTTCAGTTATTTCTTGCTGTCCTCATCCGTGTTTCATCTCTGTATTCGGTTGATTTTGACGTTATGTTCTCGGAGATGTTGTACTGATAAGTTAGGCACCTTTCACGCAGACTGAACAAATGTCTTGTGTTTACCACGGCAGACCTGAGGGCGAGGATTGTGGCCACGTAAAATCGATTTAAGCCCCCTCCCCCCCCCCTCCATCCCCTCCGCCCCCTGATTTTCCTCATTTTGACATAATTGGTTAATTTTAATGAAAAGTCATTTAAAAATGATTCTGAAATATACAATTTTAGGCAAATGTTACAAAGAATAAACCCCAGCACTGTTCAGAATCAAACGTTACCACCCATTAGGAAAACACACCTATTCAAATATATAGAAAATTTTACCTCCAAAAACATAAAATTTTCAGAAAAAAAATGTGATATTTTTCATATTTCAGCTTAAAACATAGATTGTGGGTACTGGTTAGAACCGCCTCGGTGAGGCGGTTTTAACGAGTACCCACAATCTATTTTTTTTTTTTTTTGAGCAGAAATAAGAAAAATAATGCATACCCCTGTAAACCCCAGTTTTACTATATAAAAGTGGGGTGTAAGGGGGTCAACATTATATAGGCGTGTTTTCGTGATGTTAGGATTCAGCCACTCAAATGCTGTTTTCTCTGTTCTAATCCCACACAGCTACTGGAGTACAGCTTTATTTGTGTTATAACTGACATGTAATAGTTAACAGGCAATCTAACTGACCAGATAATTTTAATTTAGCCCCTCTGTTGCTGCAAACTGGAAGAAATCATTGATATTGCTGCTAATGACAGATTAATGGACTTCACTCCTGGTTGTTTCATGGACTATGGTTCTTCCTGGAGGAATTGGGTCCCTCTTTAAACCTAGCGTCCCATAAAAAGGACATTAGCAAACAGTGTAGACCTAGATCAGACGCCGCAGAATACGGCGTCTGATCAGGGTTTAGACTGTTTGCATTATACACATGGATTTCTATAAAACATGGTTATAATAAAAAGTAACAAGACATCCCTTCTACTGGAAATGGACCTGTCTGAAGAGTTGAGGTAGAAGAGTTCACTCGGCATAAATGGGTTGAAATTTCACCTCTTATTACCATCCCGAAATTGGGATGTGGATTCGGAGTGCTCTTCTCCTAAGTGGGTTTGGATGTCGCCGTGCACCCGAGAGGCAACCAGATATCGTTGAACCTGAAGGTGTTTTAACACCCACCCCCACCTCTTCCCCCTAAAGATTCTTCTTTAAATTAATTAGAAGCCAAAATCTTTACAAACTTAGCTATACAATCATCACATCATAAAATAATAAAACAAGCTACTTGTATGGGGGAACACTCACCTACAGAAAATATTTATTTTATAAATCAATCTTATGGATTTTGGTGGTACAAATAAAATAGCGCCTCGTAGCATAAACAGGACTTGACGCCGGACAGGAAAGTTTACCTGAAAGTGCACTTGTACATTGTCATAAAACGTCCCTTACTTGTCGTTAGGTCACAGCGGAAGTAGTGGGCTCGGAAGGGCGGGGACACTTATTTACCTTCTTTCCCTTTATAACTATAAAAGTGGAGGGGCTTGGCTTAGTGTTTACGAATATGGTCCCCGATAAGCATGTTCACTAACCTTAACCAAACTAACCATACCTTACAGCAGACAATATTTTGCAACATTTTTCTACTTTTCAGACATATTATTTCTCTTGTCTGCAATTTGAAAGAAATGTCAAGCTTTCTATTGTGTCTACAAATTGAAAATAATTCAAAACGTCCTCTGCTGATTTAGCCTAGGAGTTAGCCTGCAGGGTGCTAACATTTAAAAACATATATAGTTTTAAATAGAAAAATGCATGTATGAAGAGCTTTATATTCTGTCAAAAATAATAATAAAAAAAGATTTTACATAACATTAAAATTGTCTCCTTAGGAAACAATTTGCATGAGATGCCAAGCCTTATTTTCTATGAAAAATTAGACAAAAAAAATATTTTAAAAAGTTGTCTTCTTATTTAGCCTACTATTTGCTAAAATTAAAAACAAAAACATATATGAGAAAAGGCAGGTCTTATAGTACTCACTGAAATATTATTACCCTATTATCTCTTATTACAGGTTGATATATAAAACAGTTTATTATACTGAATCTACAGAAAATCTGCAAGACAACAAGGTCATGATGAAATTTAAATTGTGGATTTTATTGACCGCACTACTATTTATAATAGTGCTCGTTTTTACGTGGAACAGCGGTTATTTTACTAGGGACACTTTCACTTGGAAAATGGCTCATACTACAAGCAAAGCCCCGTCAGATAACCTCACAACCAGCATAAGTATGGATTTATATCTTAGACTTACCACAGCAAAACAAGCGTTATTAAGGTATTATGAAAGCCTTTTGGTTCTGAGTATGCGATATTTCTGGCCGGATCATTTCTCAATGGTTGTTGTTTTTGATAACGAACGCCAGCAGGATCATTCATTCGCAGAGAACATACGGCAAACTTTTCCTTTTCCAAGAACTTGTTTCATGGATCCGATAACTGGAATAAAGTATTCGGGGAAAGATAGAATGCAAAGGGATATGTTTTATCCTGAAAGGTGTACATCAAAACAATACGTTGGTTATCTTGATACTGACACCGTATTTACTTCAAGAGTGATACCCGATATGTTATTCGAGGAGGGTAAGCCAATTGTTGTGGGTATATATGGCAATATCAGTAATTCTTTCTGGGGAATGGCAGCTAAGACAACTGCAAAGATTTTTAAAACCAAAGAAGTCATGAGGTGCATGTCAAACTTTCCTGTAATCATGAAAGTGGAACACATGATAAAATTAAGGAAATATGTAGAGACGTTACATAACATGACATTCCATGAAATACTTCAAAAGAAAAAAGTTGGGTACATTTCTCAGTTTAATCTCATGTGTCAGTACATATGGCTGTTCCATCGCGACGAGTACAAGTTTTATTTAAACTTCAATAAAAAAGTAACAGAGGGGTTATCTCAAGGGAGAGAAGATCACAAGTATTATAACCAAATGCTTACACCGGAACAGTTGCAGCCATTTGCAAGATTCTGTGTACATTACAAGTATTATGACGTAGATGGAAATTGGAAAAGTCAAGCTACCTACACCAATTTATTCAAATCCAGCATATGTTTTATGGGAGGTTTTGATCTGTGTCCTGATAAGTGTACGAAATTCCAAAGGGACTCTTTAAGGAAAGCGATGTTCGTATTTGACTTTGTTGACTGGACTTGGGATAGTAGATGTCTCGCAGCGCAACAGAAACATTATAAACAGCTGGCCAAATATGACAATCCAGGATACTCTAACATAATAAGGAACGCGTGTAAAGAAGTTGATAATCTAATCTGGAAACCATAAATAAGCTACATCAAGGTAAATCAAGACAAAATATTTAGACGTAAACGTCTAAGTACCGGTGCAAATTTTGTTTATGTTTATATAGAGATATGAGACAAGAGTATACTAAAGTTTAATAAATTTTCAATGCAACAGGTAAAATCGAACAACAATATAACTCTTTACTTTCACTGCCACAGGCGATAATAATTGGCTTTTGCAAACAGCATAGACGGCTCATATGAAGGGAAAGAATTACATGAGCCGTCTCATCTGGATCTATGCTGTTTGACATTCAGTCTTTCAACTTCACGTATTAACTTCTTTTCAAGCGATAAGTTGTTAAAAAAGAAAAGCAGACGACAATGTCTTCTGAAATTTGGCACCGAAAGAGTTAATGTTTGCTTTTATTGCTTTATGAAATTTCTTGATTGAATTGAAAATAAAATGGACATTAATCTGTTTATAACACAGTTTGAAATAAGATTTTTTTTTTATATATTTGCCGGGATCGTCACAAATCGACGATCCCAGGAAATATATAAAGTCCTTATTGAGCTAATCGAACACGCTCCCATATGTAAAATCCAAAGCTATATTAAGGGACCGGCGCGATTCCCGCGCCGATCAATGATCAAAACCGAAACACAAAACAAAAAAAATATAAGAGAAGATACACAGGAAATGCCGCAATCAAGACGCACAGCTAAGGCTGGCTAATCAGAGTTGAAAAGATAATCGATTATTGGTTCTGCCATTGCGATCGATAATCGATTAGTAATCACTGAAGATTTGGTCATAATTTTACCTGTCTATCTGAGAATGACTCTAACCATATGTTGTACTTTATTTTATGTATTTAATCTGAAAGGCTTGCGCAAACAGTGTAGACCCTGATGAAACGTCGCAAACGCGGTGTCTCATCAGGGTGTACACTGTTTGCCACTCATCTAGCTATTTTAGACACAACATTGGGTTATAAGTTTTACTTGTTCAAATTTTAGATTAAGTACGGTAAGGAGTTGAGGTGTTTGATAATTGATTGTAAATATGGTAACGTAAGAGACAGAAATTTAATGATCGATTATTAGCAAATCTGTAACGATAATCATTTTTGTGGAATTTATTGATCAACTAATCGATTATTCGATTAATTGTGCCAGCCTTACGCACAGCCCTCCAACAGCACAGCTCTGTGTACTTCCAAATGTCAAAAGAAACATAAACTAAAACATTATTATAACTTATCAAAAATCGATGTTTTATCTTTGTGAAAATGGTTTTTGCGATATCATTTTAACAAATTGGATTATTAAAAATATGTTCAGATAAAAATTATTCAGGACAATGTTTAGATGGAAATGTCTAAAACTATAACATTTTAAGCATAAACTCAGTTCGGTTCTGTCAGTCAAGACATTGAAACGTACATACATGAACAGCCTACTTCAAATCCTGCCAATAAGTTTTGAATCAGCATACACCGCGGGGGTCGTTACACGCAATTATGTTTCACTCTGTTTTATTGTGAATAAATCCTTAGAATAAACAGTTAAGACACAGACCAGACTACTCAAGTAGTGTAGAAAGGATCTTGTTCATTGTAAGTAATACAAAACAAAACTTGGCAAGCGCTATTTGCACTTTATATTTTATGTGCAGAATACTTGTATACATGGACTATTTTAAACGTCCCAGAGTTTACCTTCAGACATACCTTAAGCAGACGACCAACTATCGCTGCAGTCTGTCAATAGATATTGACCCCCAAAACGAAACGCAATACTTCTAAATGGCAAAAGATATGGAGACGCAACCTTATGATTGTAAAGCTCTTGTAGTGCGTACAATATACTTGTAAATCAACAATTGGTTGTATATTTCAACTATTTATACCTCAATATAAAGTATAAATGCATGCTTTGTGGACCAATATATGTAAATGTTTATTGTAATGAAAAAAGAAGCCATGTACTAATCTTGCCTTTCTTTCCAGTTAAGAAGTATTGCAAATTTGCTTGGGTCAGTATATTTCCGAGAATATTCAAACAGCGAATGCTTCATGTAGTTACCCTAAGTATTCGGACCCTTAACTCCTCGATATATTTCACTAAAATTTGAATCAGTCCACTTTCATATTTTTTTAAAACTTTCAGTTCACGACATTTTGAAATAGTTTACTTATTTTCTCCAGAAAATACAGTCGACTCTCGTTATCTCGAATTCAAAGGGACTCTCTGAAACACTTCGAGGTATCCGTATCTCCAAATATCAGAAATGCAGAAGTAAGGAAAACAATAAATCGAACAACCACATTTAACAAATAACTATGTATTTGTTTGTGTTGAGGTTTTACGGCCCAGTCAACCCAATGGGGTCATGTCGAGCGCGGTCAGTTTACCTAACCACACATTTATTTGGCAGGCTTAGTCCTCTACGCGGTTAACCAGTATTGTGCACATTCTTTCGCCAGAAACTGACAACTGCCCTTCTTGAATCAGCGGAAGGGAGAGAATGACCATAGAAAATATTTCATGATCAATCTCCACGAAAGAATGTTGCCGACTTCGACGGGGGTTGAACCCGCGACCTCCTGGTCTCCAGTCGGACGGCGCATCCAACTGAGCCACCGAGGCCGGCAAATAACTATGTAATTTGACTCCTAAGTTAGAGACATGTTGAAAATATTGTGGAAAAGAGGAGAAATTGCTTCTCCTCTTTTCCACAATATTTTGTTACCTGTTCTTAGATTTCCATGTTAAAACAGGGACCAGAATTTCACTTCGAGATAAGCGGTTATTCGGGATAAGCGAGGTCGAGATAGCGATAGTCAACTGTAGAATTTGACGTTCAAAGCAAATCGTCTCCTGTGTAGACAATTGCATGGCATGTCAAATTCTATTTTCTGGTAATGTAAAAAAAAGGTATCATCAACTTGTCGTCTGCTGAATTTGCCCACAGGGTGGTAATGGTTGATGGGAACTCACAACATGCTTAGACTAGAAATACGAGCAATAGCTTTCATTAAAGTTAAAGCATAGCATTCTGGGTAAAACTTCGAGCAGACGATACATTGAAGACTTTTTTTTTATTATTTTTAACAAAAAGAAATGGATATTTTATGCAAATTTTGCCGAATGGAGACAATTTGCACAAAATGTCGAATCTTGTTTTCTAGGAAAATTAGGTAAAAAATATTATGAATTTGTAATCTGCCGAATTAACCCAGAGAGTGGTATAGTTAGGAAGAAGCAAATTAGACAGGTCTTTTTAAGACAAAGTCTTACAAGATCATTGGTGACCTAAGTCTGTCAGCCTTTGTATAGAAGACTATCAATTTGATACAATTAATGATGTACATAGCACAATGGTGATTTCGTAAGAAAGGATCGGTCCGTTGAAACACGTTGAAACACCCCTAACTACCTTAATCAACCCCAATAAAACTAAAACCACTTTTATATATAAATATAAATTTTTCATTTACCTTTTCACACCAAACTATTTACTTTTATCTATTTTAACCCCAAACTACTTTGTTTATTTAGCATCTCAAGTTGAATGGGGTAACAAAGATGTTTGATGGCTCAGTATAATAATCATTCAATCTGTTTGACATTTGGAGCAGATAAACACAAGTAAACTATGGGCCGGTCAGGGCCTTTGACTTAAGAGAAATATAAAGCAGCACCCCAAAAAAATCTGACCACCAAAGTTTAGTGCATGTGCATTTGCGCAGTCTGATCAAGGTCTTTGGATACAACATAAAAGAAGACTTATTATAGTGAAATATGGGCCGGCGTCCAAGAAAACATATGGCCAACAAGATCCAGATCAGAATATGCATGTGCATCCGTACAGTCAGATTAGAATCTTTGCGGTGGAAAGAAACTGTTCATCACGAAAACACGCTTATATAATTTTGACCCCCTTAAACCCCATTTTTATTGAGTAAAACTGGGTTTTACATGGGTATACATTAATTTTCTTATTTCTCCTCAAAACATAGATTGTGGGTACTCGTTAAAACCGCCTTGTCGAAGAGGTTCTAACGAGTACCCACAATCTACGTTTGAGCACGAATATAAAAATATCAGACTTTTTTCCTGAAATTTTTCCTTTTTGGGTTGTAAAAATGTCAATATATTTGAATAGGCGTGTTTTCGTAATGTAGGCCTTTTTGTCTGGCAGTCGCTTACTCTCCTACTGGACGTGCATGTGACGGTATTTTTTTCTTAAACACACGCACACGGTAAGCACGAACGCTTACATGAACGAACGCAGAAACAAACAAATAAATGAAAGAGAGAAGGATGGATGGATAAAACTGTTTCACTGTAATTAAACATCTAAAGAAGCCGACCCATTATAGAAATTCAGATCTTGCATAACAATGAACAAACAAGACAGCCGTCAGGTAAGGTGACTTTAATCATCATAGCTATGTAGAAATACTTGTTAACTTTGCTAAAATGTATGTAGATGATTTTACTTATAATATTTATTAAAATTTTATTATCAACTGTTTGATTTGTGACTCAAGAAGTTTGAAATGTGTTTTGGGATATGGTTTTGGTGGTTTCAGAGTGGTTTGGGTTGTTTCGGAGTGGTTTGGGGTGGTTTCAACGGCCCCCAAATACTATATGCTTATTTGCAGGACCGAGCATAAAATTCAAAAGGACAAAACTAAGACTGACTTTTAGTAAAGGTTCTCAACGTCAGATGATAAAGTGACATTTTGTTTGCTTTGTTTTACCAGGCTTAGGACCCTAGTTCAGACAAAAGTAGTTCTTTGAAACTTGCAACAAATGCGT
The DNA here is from genome assembly GCA_964016985.1 of Anodontia alba. NCBI lineage: Eukaryota > Metazoa > Mollusca > Bivalvia > Lucinida > Lucinidae > Anodontia > Anodontia alba. The sequence goes on from OZ024823.1 coordinate 85,913,839, forward strand.
AAAGTGACAAGGTTTTTTATTGACACCAAGAAATATGTGGTCGGTGTATCCAAGCCATAAAGCGTTCATGAAACGTTGAACTAGTGGCAGGTCAGAATGTTCAGATGAACAGAAATGGACCCCAAAAGAAAGGATGCAATCAGGCGTTCTAGAAATTCAAGGACTGCGACAGTCATTCTATAGATTTAAATTGCAATGTGTCTAAATGACGGAAAGAAGCTATTGTGCAAAAAAGGCGCGTAAGGCGGTAAAATTAGATATCAACCCCGTATCCAGCGTTACATAAAGTTGGATATGACTTTGACAAGGAAACGGTTAACGTTTCAAGTGTAAAGTGGACTCCGTTCAAGAACCTCTTTTACAATATTGAAAAAGAAATTAAAAGCATTCATCTGTTATTCTTTGTCGCTTATCTTCACTTTTGAAGATGCTTTTTGTAAAACTTTAAAATTAGATATTCCACTTATTTGAATTTCAATTTATCTGTTTTCAAGGAATTTCAATTAAATTAAAGTTCAAAAGTTTTGTTTAAATGGTCTCGGACATTGACAATTGTCCAAAAACAAAAAAAAAAAAAAAAAAAAAAAAAACTAAGTGAAATGGCTTAAAACGGGTTTTAAATGTGTTGAAATATGTACAAAATAATTTAAAACAAACAACTTTAAGGTTAAAATATGGATTAACCTTCCGATTCATTTCCAAACAATAAACATTTTCCACTATATCTCTTAATAATAATACTGTTTATGCTTAAAGGTTTCACTTTTTACTTTTCATTTAAAAGTTTATTTCAACTATGCCACAACAGAATGGTGCATTGTGGGTAAAATGTCTGTCAAGTGGTAAAGAAAGGTATTTTTTAAAAGGCATGTGTATGTAAATAAAATGAAATGGCATGGCATAATTTTTAACCAACATGCTTTTTTATGTGCTTTTCTAGCGGTATGATCCGCTCTATGTACTCTATCCATTAAGAAGGGTCATTGGTTTTGATTATGTTTTTTTTATATTGGATGATTTGTAACGAAAAATATCCCAGCTAGCATTCTTTATAAATCTACAGCGGGCCGTTATCGGCCCGTCAGCTACCCAGACGGGCCGATAACGGCCCGCTATAGATTTATAAAGAATGCTTACTGGGATGGGCCGTGCCATGCGAAAACGTGCCTTCGGGTATATGCGGACAGCGAAGGCCCAGATCATACTGAGGGTGCGCAAAGTATCAACCGGGCCTTTGCTCTCCATTCATATATTCTGTAGTATCCGATTATTCTGTTAGCAGTCAGTGAATGCTCTGATCAGACTACAATGATGCTCAGGCTGATCTGGGCCTTTGCTGTCCCCGTACACACGTGTTCGCATTGCGCAGCCCATATTCACTGGGTGTTTGTTTGGTCCCGATAGCCCTTTTTTTTTTTTTTTTTTTTTTTTTTTTTTCGACTTTTGACAAGGATTGTTACTACCACGGTTAGGGAATTGTTTTTACTGACACTGATTTTTTACAGATTAGGTCATTGGGGAGTACCGAAACCTGTACTATGGTGTGTAAGAAAAGATTTTTGATTTTTTTTTAATTTCATTGATAGTTGGAGCATGTATAGTCGGAAAAACGGTAGCCCGAGTCGTGAAACCGTGTCAAAGCAGCATTATTTTGTCCTTACATCGTCTTGTATCACTAAGCCACTTATGTGTTTTCTTCCTTGAACGACTCGGAAATGACGAACATTTTGTAGATTGTTGATTAAAGTTGAGAATATGACTAACACTTTACCATCTCGGCAACCAAAAACTTCTCAACAGTACCATTTTGATTTTTAAATGCACTGTTTTTGTGTGTGTGTTTGTTTTTTCTTCTTTTTTTTCCTTTTTATTTTTTCTTTTTTTTATTCGTCCCGGATTTTCTTCGATAAAATTTTTATGCATCTGTTTTTTTGTTTGTTTTTTTTTTACAATACTCACATTTATTTATGCGCCACCTGTTTTCCTTCATTGTTTTCTTGAGAAAACTATATTATTTTGTAGTTCCATGGCCCAGTTAATAAAAGCATAATGTTGGTCTTCAACAAGGTATATCGGAACCGAAATTGCATAGGTATTTACATGCAGTCTATAAATTAAGAAAAGTGTGGGTAAATCTGACTTTTCGGAAACAATTGAGGCTACCATAAACCCTTATAAAAAGATATGATCTAGCCTGGACATTATGCGGCAAATAATATACCTAGTTATTAATCCAGTCACGGTTGGTAGGTATGTTGCACTCTTTTCATGGTGGCGGTTCAGGCCTTAGATTCAATGATTGTCTCAACAAAAAAGTTTTCAGTAGTCACGGGTAGTAATCTCGTCACTAATGGCCAATTGTTATGCAAAGAAGTAAGTGACGCGGATATCCGGGCATGAGTAGCGCGAGCTAAAAAGGTGGCTATTTCAGGTGGGTTGTCGACAATCTGGGGATTTTGTCGTCTAGGAGGGCGTAACTTTAAAAATAGGAGAATGCTATACTGCGCGGAATCAAATTCCATACAACCCAGCTCCAAATATTACGTCAAAATATAGCTATGGTACCTGGAATTTGTTTCATTCTGGCGACAATCGCTCCGAATTGAGTGCCATTTTGGACGATTGACCCATTAAAATTAATGTTTTCAGCCATATCTGCATCTTGCGTAACGATTTGAATTGGACAGACGCCGCATACGTATAACAATCAAACCATCAATGCAACCAACAATAAACGGAACAAATGCTAAAATTATTCGGCAGAATAAGCAGCGCGTGCGGATAAGATTGACGAGATGTTTTATGAGTGACGAGAGCAGCGAAATTGGAAATAGATGTATGTTTCACCTCATAAAACAAATGCTTATTTAAAAAAAAAAAAAAAAAATACTTATCTTGGCATTCAATGCCCCTATAGATGCGGATCCACTAGAATTTCCGAGGGAGTTGGATTTAATCATATTACCGTACATACTCTACGTATTCGGACAGACAGGCCTAAGCAAACAGTGTAGACCCAGATAAGACGCCGCAGGACACTGTTTGCCACTCACCCAACAACTTTACAAACATTTATAGGTAGTTAAATTTTATGGACTTTTTGAAGAGAAGTAGAAGGAACAGTATCTGAAATCTATCAGTTTTATCCAAAATTTCAAATGTAAACGAAATTTCGAGTCAAAGGGAGATTCGACCGAACCCATCGACCCCCTTTGAATCCGCCACTGCACTCTATCCACAGGCAATGTCCTCAGCTATAGTTAGGCTCTTCTGTTTAACATTACGCCCACAAATACTTTAAAATCAAATAGTTATGCAATGGGGCTAGGGGAAATACCCTTAAAAATTCAGCAAAGAGGACATGCTAGCTTAATATTTTTCATTCATTTCAAATGAAAGCTGAGCTGAAGTTTCCGTTCTGAGGGGTTGTGCTTTTACTTGTTTTAAAATTGATTCCCCTTACACAAACGTAGTGTATACGTACCCCATTTATAAGAAAACACAAAGATGGGTAATGCACCAATCAATTTTTAGCAAATCATACACGCTAAAGGGACTGTGCACGTGCGCCCCTTCACATTTGACGTCACGAAAGTATGCAAACAAATCGTTGAGCATGTAAGCCTCTCTCTCTCTCTCTCTCTGTCCCTCTCTCTCTCTCTCTCTCTATGTTGGAAAGGACAATGTCCCTGAGTTTATTGTAATTGAGCTTATCTTGCTCTGTCTTTTATTGTAATGTCTTGTATGTATTGTTTGATGTTGTCTTTTATCTGTCTCCATGTGTTCATGTAAGGTCTTGTGCGTTATTTCCCGAATTTTGTCTTACTTTTTCTCTGTGTCTCCTTCGGTAGAGGACAATTAAAATTGACAATTATTCAACAGAAAATCCGCAGTTGTCAAGGAGGTCGCCATGACGTTATTTATTTCCACCAACGTGTTATGTAACGTGTGGTCATACGATTTTTATGACTTAACGTTATCCACTGTTGAGCGCCTTCATCATATGATAAGTTAAATTTTAGAATGTCATCTGGTACCGAGGGTTGGTGGGGTAGGGGAGGGGAGGGGGCGCCCCCTCCCCCGTCGCCCCCCCCCCCCCCCCGAGTCTGCTACAAATCTGCTTTCGGCGTTAAGAAATAACGTAAAAGCTTTGATCGTCAGCTAATTAGACAGTGGACTACTCTCTGCCGAGAAAATGTTTTGAAATCTTTTTACAAGATGTATGTTTTATTATTTTTTTTACTTTATCCTTAGATACAATTGATACCTGTTGCGTGGGAGAATGCACGGTTTGACATTGCATTCAGAAATCTTTCAATCCTGTCAATGCTCTCTTTCATGTTATGTGACAAATGTTTGGCTTGAAGGACTATTACTCAGTCGCTTTATCCTGACACTTGGTGACTGACCAGTATTAGCTCTACTATGTTGAGTGTCAGGCAAACGATTAACTAGCAGGCCTACACTTTTTTTTAATTTTAGGGTGTTGGTATTATTCAGCGAAGAATCAAACTAACTACACACAAATAGGAATCTCTACCACAATACTGTCAATTTAGATTAATAACAGAAAGGTACCTGTAATAGAAGTAAGCATACATACCGTTATGAATCTCTGAGCAAATTCAACAAAAGACAAATTGATATATTATTTGTATTCTATTTTCCAGAAAATAAGCTTTGTTGGTTTATGTAAATTGCCTCCTTAGGCATGAACTATCAAAGCCATTTTTCTGAAAAAAAGAAAACAAAAAAAAAACAAAAAAAAAAAAAAAAACAAAAAAAAAAACACGTTAAAATGGTTGAAATTTTTACCCAGCATTCTACGCAATAAAACATATACAAAAGGTTTACATACGGGTTTAGAGGCATAACTGACAGAAAATACATGTTGCATCAGTATTGAAAGCACTTATTAATATATAGAGGACATTCAAATGTTTGGAGTGAATATGACTTTTATTTCATCGAGTGAAGTGAAAAAAATGTATATTTCATGAGTGCCTGCCTTCGGCACTCATGAAATATACATTTTTTTCACTTCACTCGATGAAATAAAAGTCATATTCACTCCAAACACATGAATTTTCTTTTTATTATATACATCACTTTCGATAGAAGAGATGCAAATCTTGCATTTGCAAGGGGAAGTCTGACACGCAGTTTTGTCCCTTTGCGGTGACATAAAAGAACCGCATAACAGCGGGAAACCTACTTCCGAAAGAAAAAAGTAGTTCCAGATCTTATATTTTTCACTGCTAAGAGGAGTGAAAATATAAGTTTTATATTTTCACTAGTGAAAATATAACTTTTTCGAAATATGCATTTTATTTCATAAATAGTTCTCTATATTTCATTACTTTGTATGTAATGAATAGAGTTTATTCATTCTCCTATTTTAAATATGGGATTTATAAACCGAGGAAGTAAAACAAAAAATCCGATAAAGAAACGAGTGCGAAGCACGAGTTTCTTTTTTCGGATTTTTTTTACCTCCCGAGGTTTATAAATCCCATATTTAAAATAGGAGAAATGAATAAACTGTATATTACATGCATTTCGCCGCAATAGAGTACACCATTTAAGAGGCTTTTGTGGCAAGTCTAGTCTGCCAGTTTGTTTACGCTGTCATTTCTATTTTGGGTCGGCGTAGTAATACACTGACATTGACAGTTCGAAGCAGTGAACACTCGGGCGCCATTTTGAAAAAAAAACAACAAAAAACTAAACGAATCGAGAGATTGAAAAGTGATAAAATATTCCCATTCAAATGGATATTTATGTGTTTCTGTGCTCAGATAGGATTAATTTCTATGCTTGTGACTTGATTCAACAAAAAAAGCATATGGATTTAAACATTTTCAGCCGGTAAGTAAGAAAAGTAGTTCCGGTTAAAGAGATTTATTTCCCCGGCTAAGAGGAAATATTTCTTCTTAGAAAACAAGGAAAATATCAGTTTTATGTCTGGTAGAAATCATGGTATTTCTTGGTTATGCATGTAATATTGTGCATTTTTTTTCTTCCTTGATATCTATATGTAGTATTAGTATGCTAAATTTCCGGGATCTATGAAATGAAGATACTCTCAATATATATATATATATATATATATATATATATATATATATATATATATATATATATATATATATATATATATATATTCTGTTCATGCGAACAGATTTCATTCGGAACTATTTTTACTGGAACTTAAAATATGTACTAATAAAAGATGGAATTGTACTAAGATCCTTTATAAATATTTCCCACAAGCACTGACTCGGAATCCCATTTATTTATTTATTTATTTTTTATTTTTTTTATTTTTTTTTGTTTGTTTTCATTTTGTCAACTCTCGTCATTCATATCCTAGTCTCATCACTCATATCTGCAGGCGCTGCTTATTCTGCCCTATAATTTTAACATTTTTCCGTTTTTGTTGGTTTATGGATGGTTTGCATTGTTATGATTGCAATACGTTTGTCAAATGACTGCGTTTGTCCAATTCAAGTCGTTACGCAAAATGCAGATATGGCTGAAAACATAAATTTTAATGGGTAAATCGTCCAAAATGGCACCAAATTCGTAGCGATTGTAGCCAGAATGAAACGAATTCCAGGAACCGTAGCTATATTTTGGAGTTAATTTTGGTGCTGTGTTGTATTGAATTTACTTCCGCGCAATATAGCATTCTCCGATTTTTTTTTAAAATAACGCCCTTCTAGGAGACAAAGGCCCCAGATTGTCGACAACCCACCTGAAATAGCCTCCTTTTTAGCTCGCGCTACTCATGTCCGAAAATTCGCGACACTTAATTCTTTGCATAACAATTGGCCATGAATGACGAGACTATTGCCCGTGATAGTTGGTTGAGGCCTGATGAATTGTCTCAGGCAGAACCCGAAAACTCTGGCTCACAGCGTTTCAGATTTCATCTATGAGTTTTCTTCTTTGTTTCATCACATTGTTTTAAATAATTTTAATACTTCTCGTTAACGCATTGTATGTGTGGGTGCGTGTGTACGTGCGTGCGTGTTTTGTATTAAGAATTGTGCCAAACCTAGAGGGAAGATTCACCGGCGGTACCTAAAGGAATCCTTCAGCCCCTCGGTGGTTTGGGCTGCCGACAGTTCTAAGACGGTGGTTCTGGTGTTGTTCATATTTTAAAGTTGTGACTTTGGCTACAAAGCAGTTTGTATGTTGTTTTTTTGTTGTGCGGCGTTTTCTTGTCGTTCTTTCTAGTAGAGTAATTTCTTCGATTGGGAAGGAGAAGCGGATTGTACTGTTTTTAGTGTACAGTCGACTCTCGCTATCTCGAACTCCAAGGGACTCTATAAAACACTTCGAGATATCCGTACTTCGACATATCAGATTTGCGGAAATGAGGAAAACAATTAATCGAACAACCACTTTTAACAGAATGAATATGTAATTTGATTCCTAAGTTAGAGATATATTGAAAATATTGTGGAAAAGAGGAGAAATTGCTCCTAAGGAGCAATTTCTCCTCTTTTCCGCAATATTTTGTTGCCTGTTGGTAGATCTCTGTGTTAAAACAGGGACCAGATTTTCACTTCGGGATTAGCGATTATTCGAAATAAGCGAGTTCGAGATAACGAGAGTCGACTCTATATCGGTCTTGTGATACTGCATATTTATCATGTTTCCTCTTCTCTTTGGTGCCTTGTGTGGGAAACGTCCTGGATCTTTTATTTAAATTTTTGAGAAAGCAAACGTGTACAGCTGTACGTAGGCTACTTTTTGCGAGACACTGATCTTATAAGGACCACGTGGTATCACTAAGCTGATTGTTAATCTGTAACGTGGTGTTCACTTTTATTTATGCGTTATATGCATATTTCTGGTTTCAGCTTGGAAAAATGCGCATGATACTTCGGATTAACATATTTATTTATTTCATATAGGGTTCAAGGAAATTTGTGTCTAATTTTGACACTTTTTCAATGTATTTATTCCTTTTTACAACAGATGATAACAGAAGGATCGGAAAACCTGAAACACTCATATTTATAATTGACTTAATGATAAAAAAAACTCGAGCCTTTGTGCCGGTTCTTTGACTATTCATTTTCAAAATAATATTAAGCCTCGTCTAATTTATCAAATGTAAATTATTCTGTGATTGCCATGCTCTATTAACGCTGGGTGTTTCATTTCAACTTTTGTATATACATAAAAGCCTACAACGATAACACGGCTAGTAATCTCGTCACTCATGGCCAATTGTTATGCACAGAAATAAGTGACGGGAATATCCCGACATGAATAGCGCCAGCTAAAAAGATGGGTATTTCAGGTGGGTTGTCGAAAATCTGGGGCTTTTGTCGTCTAGGAGGGCATTATTTTAAAAATCGGAGAATGCTATACTGCGCGGAATTGAATTCCTTACAACCAAGCACCAAAATTAACGTCAAAATATAGCTACGGTTCCTGGAATTTGTTTCATTCTGGCGACACTCGCTACGAATTTGATGCCATTTTGGACGATCTGCCCATTAAAATTAATGCTATTAGCCATATCTGCATCTTGCGTAACGACTTGAATTGGACAGACGCCGTCATTTGGCATACGTATTACAATCACAACAATGCAAACCATCAATGCAACCAAAACGGAAAAAATGCTAAAATTATAGGGGAAAATGAGCAGCGCGTGCGGTTATGAGTGATGAGATGTTTTATGAGTGACGAGAGCAGCGAAACAGGAAATAGGTGTATGTTTCAGCTCGTAAAACAAATGCTTATTTCAAAAATATTTTAAAAAGTAAGTACTTATCTTGGCATTTAATGCCTCTACAGGTGCGGATCTAGAAGAATTTCCGAGGGAGTTCGATTTAATCATATTACCGTACATACTCTACGTATTCGGACAGACAGGCCTGAGCAAACAGTGTAGACCCAGATAAGACGCCGCAGGACACTGTTTGCCACTCACACAGCAATTTTACAAACATTTACAGGTAGTAAAATTCAGTAGTTGACTTTTTAAAGCAAAGTAGAAGGAAAAGTGTCCGAAATCTATCAGATTTATCTAAAATTTCTAATGTAAATAAAATTTCGAGTCAAAGGGAGATTCGACTGAACCCTCCGCCACTGCACTCTATCCACAGACAATGCCCTCAGCTGTAGTTAGGCTATTCTGTTTAACATAACGCCCACGCATTACGAAAACATGCCTTTGTAAATATACTGAAAATTTTACCATCAAAAATGAAAATTTTCAGATAAAAAATTCTGATATATTTCATATTTCTGCTCAAAACATAGACTGTGGGTACTCTTTAGAACCGCCTCGAGGATCTTCAGAGTTGATAGGCTAAATGCAACGTAGACTATGTAGAAACTGTTACTTTTCACGTGACATTTTGTCCTGATAGACTTGCTACTATACTTACCATATTTGCCATACAAACCATACTATAAATCTGTTCGAGACTGGCCTAATCTTCTAAAATTAATAGATTTTAAAATAGTGGGTTGGGTCAACATTTAAGTGCATGATGACAAACAGTGTTGGTCCTGATGAGATGGGTCACTGTGTGCAGTCTCATGTGGATATACACTGCGTTGTAACGTTGATTGGGCACAGTTCCTTCAGCGTGTATGATTTGCCTAAGAATTGACTGGTGCACTACCCATCTTTTTGTTTCCTTATAAATGGGGTACGTATATACTACCTTTGTGTAAGGGAAGACATTTTAAAATAAGCAAAAGCACAACCTCTCAGAACGGAAACTTCAGCCCAGCTTTCATTTGAGATGAATAAAAAATATTAAGCTAGCGTGTCCTCTTTGCTTAATTTTTTAAGGGTATTTCCCCTAATCCAATTGCATACTGATTTGATTTTAAAGCAATCCATCACGAAAACATGCCTATATAATTTTTATCCCCTTAAACCCCACTTTTATATTGTAAAACTGGGGTTTACAGGGGTATACATTATTTTTCTTATTTCTACTCAAAACATAGATTGCGTGTACTCGTTAGAACTGCTTCGTCGAGGCGGTTCTAAAGAGTACCCACAGTCCGTGTTTTGAGCAGAAATATGAAATATATCAGAATAGTCAGCCACGTGATCGAGATGGCGGTCGGTTTTGTTTTCTTTCAAAGCGGACTGTAAATTTCAAAATGGCTTGGTTTTCGAAAGTTTGGAGGATTTTTGTATAACAATTTGTGTTGTGGATTACAATGGACCCATTCGATATGTTGAGGTGATAGCATTTTATTTAACTTTTATGTTTAAAAACTAGCATTTCAAACATTTTTTTTTCTCTTTGTCAATATATATCATTATGAATGAATGGGCATGAGTATTACTCAGTGGATACTCCACGTCAAATAATTTCGTTGTATACTACTCAGCAAAGTAAAGCTACAAAAACAGCTTTGTAATGAGTGTTACTTCAACGCCGATCAGATCAGCAGGTATCAGTCAGAAGAGAGTACTCAGTTCACCCGAGGACTTGGTCGAGTCTAAAAAGAATAAAGTGTTCGCAGAAACAGGATCTGATACTTCAGAAATTTGTGATCTGTCAACCATGGATGAAGGGCATTCTCAGTCAGTGGACCCAAAACCCAGTTCCTCGGAAAATGTAATTTCATTGAAAGAGGCAGACTTGTCAACAATAGCCACAGTTATTAAACAGTCATTTGAGCCGCAAATTAAAGAGATGATCAGTTCTATTGTTGAAGGTGTTGTGTCAGGCTTAAACTCAACTATAGCGTCTCTTCGTCAGGAAAACGCAGAATTAAAGGCCAGGATAGAGATGCTAGAGAACAGAGCCGAGGCAGCAGAGCAGTACAGTCGGCGTAACTGTCTGCGGATAGCTGGAGTTCCTGAGAATCCACCAGAGAACACAGATGTATATGTGATTGATTCGAGGGCGATTGAAGCTGAAGTCAGTCTGGATGACATTGAACGTAGCCATCGCGTCGGTAAACCAAGGAATGCTGGGAGACCAAGAGATATAATTGTCAAGTTCTCCTCGTATCGTACTCGCAGGAAGCTGTACGAGGCTCGTACTAAGACCAGAGATAGAGGTTACAGAGGTGTGTATATTAATGAGGACCTGACCAAATCGCGGAGTAAGCTTTTGCTGAAGGCGCGTAGGATGGTGAAAAACAAACTTCTTAAAAGTGCTTGGTCTAGTGACGGAAATATACTGGTGCATGATTTACGTGATATTAAGCACAGAATCAGTACTGTAGACGACCTGGCTAAGTTTGGACCCGTTCCACTATTAAACGGGGAAGCCTCAGCAATAGACTCATAAGTTCGGTTTTTTACTGTCTTTCCAGGTTGTCCGAATCTGGGCATAAAGTATTAATAATACCTTATTCGTTTCTTGGCACTTTGCATGCTGGGTAAACCTTTCAGCAGACGACATTATGATTTTTTTTTCTTGTTTTGCTCAGGGATCGGATCTGGCACGTCATGCGAATTGTCTCCTTAGGGGATAATTTGCATGGGGTGTCGGGGTCTTAATTTCTGGGAGAGAAATGAGGGGTGTCATCATTTTGTCGCCTGCTGAACCTGTCCCTAGCGTGGTAGGTGTCAATAATGTTGTGAACTATAGTTTGATCTCACTTGTTTTGTATTTTGAAATGTCCTTTCTTGTAACTAGCGGGTTTTGTCAATAATCAATAACGTGATGACAGACGGTGTAGATCCTAATGATACGGCTCACTATGTGCCGTCTTATGTGGACCTACATTGGTCGCATGACGGGTTTGATCGATAATCAATAACACGATTACAGAAAGTGTGGACCCTGATGTGACGGCTCAGTGTGCGCCGTCTCATGTGGATCTGTTCTGTTTGCATAGCGAGTTTGATCAACGGTCATAACGTGACAAACAGAGTGTATCCTGATGAGATGGCTCTCTGTGAGCCGCCTTATATGGATCTACACTGTTTGCATAGGTAACTGTACGGGTCCTCAGAGTTGATAGGGTAAATGCAATAAAACTGGTATTATGCACGTGATATTGTTTTGATAGACTTGCTACTATACGTACCGTATGTACCATACAAACTATACTATAAAAATGATCTAACATTGTAATATTCATAGATTGATAATAGCGGATTAGGTCAATAACCAATAGCATGATGACAAACAGTGTGGCTCCTGATGAGATGGCCCACTGTGTGCCGTCTATTGTGGACCTACACCGTTTCCATAGATAACTCGAGGGTTTTCAGAGTTGATATGGTAAATGCAATCTAGACCGTGTAAACACTGTTAGTGTCCACGTGACATTGTTTTGATAGACTCGCTACAATACTTACCCTTACCGTATTTACCATACAAACCATACTGTATGACTGCTTGATACTTACCTGGTATCTAATATTCGTCAGTTACCAATAACATAATGAAAACAGAATGGATCCTGATAAGAAAGCTCAGTATGTGCGGTCTCATTTGGATCTACACTGTTTGCATATGTAATTTTACTGCTTTTCATGGTTGAAAGGGTAAACGGAATCAATACTGGGCTTTTGCTATTTTTGTCCACGTGACTTGCTCTTTTCGACTCGCTGAACTGCTTACCATAATGACAATACACACCTCACCATAGAACTGCTTGAGACTGACTTAGTATTTAAGAATTGTAATTAGCGGACAAATAATATGATGACAAACAGCGTGGATCCTGGTGAGATGGCTCACTGTGTGCCGTCTCACGCTGATCTACACGGTTTGTATAGGTAACTGTATTATTTGGTCAATAATAAGTATCACGATGACAACCATTATTGATACTGGTGAGATGGCTCATTGTGTGCCGTCTCATGTTGATCTACACTGTTTATATAGGTAACTGTACCATTTGGTCAATAATCGGTAACATGATGACAGACAGTGTGGATCCTGATGTGATGACTCACTGAGCACCGCCTTATCTGGAACTACACTGCTTGCATAGGTAACTCGAGGATCTTCAGAGTTGATAGGCTAAATGCAATGTAGACTATGTAGAAACTGTTACTTTTCACGTGACATTTTGTCCTGATAGACTTGCTACTATACTTACCATATTTGCCATACAAACCATACTATAAATCTGTTCGAGACTGGCCTAATCTTCTAAAATTAATAGATTTTAAATAGTGGGTTGGGTCAACATTTAAGTACATGATGACAAACAGTGCTGGTCCTGATGAGATGGGTCACTATGTGCAGTCTCATGTGGATATACACTGCGTTGTAACGTTGATTGGGCACAGTTCCTTCAGCGTGTATGATTTGCCTAAGAATTGACTGGTGCACTACCCATCTTTTTGCTTCCTTATAAATGGGGTACGTATATACTACCTTTGTGTAAGAGAAGACATTTTAAAATAAGCAAAAGCACAACCTCTCAGAACGGAAACTTCAGCCCAGCTTTCTTTGGGATGAATAAAAAATATTAAGCTAGCGTGTCCTCTTTGCTTAATTTTTAAGGGTATTTCTCCTAACCCAATTGCATACTAATTTGATTTTAAAGCAATCCATCACGAAAACATGCCTATATAATTTTGACCCCCTTAAACCCCACTTTTATATTGTAAAACTGGGGTTTACAGGGGTATACATTATTTTTCTTATTTCTACACAAAACATAGATTGCGGATACTCGTTAGAGCTGCTTCGTCGAGGCGGTTCTAAAGAGTACCCACAGTCTATGTTTTGAGCAGAAATGTGAAATATATCAGAATTTTTTATCTGAAAATTTTCATTTTTGGTGGTAAAATTTTCAGTATATTTAAAAAGGCATGTTTTCGTAATGCGTGGGCGTTATGTTAAACAGAATAGCCTAACTACAGCTGAGGGCATTGTCTGTGGATAGAGTGCAGTGGCGGAGGGTTCAGTCGAATCTCCCTTTGACTCGAAATTTCATTTACATTGGAAATTTTAGATAAGTCTGATAGATTTCGGACACTTTTCTTTCTACTTTGCTTTAAAAAGTCAACTACAGAATTTTACTACCTGTAAATATTTGTAAAATTGCTGTGTGAGTGGCAAACAGTTTCCTGCGGCGTCTTATCTGGGTCTACACTGTTTGCTCAGGCCTGTCTGTCCGAATACGTAGAGTATGTACGGTATTATGATTAAATCGAACTCCCTCGGAAATTCTCCTAGATCCGCACCCGTAGAGGCATTAAATGCCAAGATAAGTACTTACTTTTTAAAATATTTTTGAAATAAGCATTTGTTTTACGAGCTGAAACATACATCTATTTCCTGTTTCGCTGCTCTCGTCACTCATAAAACATCTCATCACTCATAACCGCACGCGCTGCTCATTCTGCGCTATAATTTTAGCATTTTTTCCGTTTTGGTTGCATTGATGGTTTGCATTGTTGTGATTGTAATACGTATGCCAAATGACGGCGTCTGTCCAATTCAAGTCGTTACGCAAGATGCAGATATGGCTAATAGCATTAATTTTAATGGGCAGATCGTCCAAAATGGCATCAAATTCGTAGCGAGTGTCGCCAGAATGAAACAAATTCCAGGAACCGTAGCTATATTTTAACGTTAATTTTGGTGCTTGGTTGTAAGGAATTCAATTCCACGCAGTATAGCATTCTCCGATTTTTAAAATAACGCCCTCCTAGACAACAAAAGCCCCAGATTTTCGACAACCCACCTGAAATACCCACCTTTTTAGCTCGCGCTACTCATGTCGGGATATTCGCGTCACTTAATTCTGTGAATAACAATTGGCCATGAGTGACGAGATTACCAGCCGTGTTATCGTTGTAGGCTATTTATGTATATACAAAAGTTGAAATGAAACACCCAGCGTTAACAGAGCATGGCCATCACAGAATAATTTACATTTAATAAATTAAAGAAAAAATCTATGCGTACATAAACACCCCTGCACATAATGTCCTAACCCACATTAACGCTTAGCAATTTGGGCAAAATTTTCAGTAGACGACATATTGAAATATTTATACACATGGTAGATTTTACAATATTTCGAAGAAGAAAACACCTTCGTGTCTTCCTGTTTGCTTTTATGCAACTCATCGCCTTTTTCAAATTCCTGTTTGCTTTTTCTGCACAAAATATTCTTTTGAAAGAGGTTCTAGTCTAAAATGAAATGTTCCAAAATGGAGCCAACTCTTTCCTTTTAGATTAGTCCTCTTGAGGGAGCAAAAGCAATTTTGACACATTTGCCTCCCCTGGGAGTTGATCAATATCTCTATATGATTTACATTATGAAGAGCCAAAAAATAACATGGTCATATTAATAATTCTGTGACGATATGAATCGCGCCATGCGAAAACATGTTTTCGGGCATATGCGGACAGAGGAGGCCAAGATCAGCCCTGCGCATCCGGGCAGTCTGATCAGGGCCTTCACTTTCCGCAATGTACAATGGGTATTGCAAAATGTATAAATGGAGAGATAAGACACGGATGATATTTTGCACATGCGCAGGATGATTTTAATATGTGCATTTTGCGCATGCAAGTTCGATGGCACTTCTTTAAACGAATCACATCATGTAAAATTGGACCATATCACGTCAGTTAGGATAGTGAAGACCCAGACCTTCACTAGAATTCGTGCAGCCTGACTATTGACTTTGTTGTCCGCATATACAATCATTTGATATTGCAGAATATGTAGACAATCAGAGAATCAGACAGCGTTGATCTAAGCCTTCAATACTCGAACATTATAATATATTATGTCCGTTTTGCCCGTTAACCCAGATCATTCCCGAGTTTCTGAAGTACTCTTCCATCTTTTAATCTTGTCGGAGCCAATTATCCAAATAGGGATCTCAGTCAAAAATCAGAACAGAATGGCAAACAGTGTAGATCCTTATTATTGCATAAAAAGCAGTGCCGCACGTTATCAACAGTCATGCATTAACCGGCGAAACGCCGTGTATTAACAAGGCAATTCACGCGCTGTTAATGCACGGCTACGCAACTTTCAATATGGTCATACCGGGGCCATAGAATTGAAGCCGTCACGAGACGTGTACTGCCCGGCCCTAGAACGAGCATAGTCCGTGGAAATTGCGTTCGCGAGACATCAGTGAAAAGGCGGAACAAAATAGTACAAGATATAACGCAAAATGTAGCAAATGTTTCAATTTTCATGCAATAATAGCGATCGAACATGGTTTTTCAATACATAAACATTCACCAGGTCCCTTGGGAGGTGTTGAAAACCGCGGCCTATGGCCTCGGTTTTCAACACTTCCCACGGGACCTGGCGAGTGTTAATGCATGAAAAAACATGTTTGATCCCAATATTAGGATACTGTTTACAAAAAAAAATGTTGGTCTACAGGGCTAAACGGTTTAAAAAGCACATACAAACATAACAATATCATTGGGTGTTTGCTTGGTCTCAATAGCCCGAGTTTTTTTAGTTTTTTTTTTTTTTTTTTTTTTTTTTTTTTTCCGACTTTTAGCAAGGAACTGTTTCCAGCTTAAGTTAACTAACTGGCATAGGATTTTAAATCTAGAAGGTAACATCTTTTAAAAGTTTTGACCGCACAAAACAGAAATGACGTCTCACAACATCAGATGTTAGCATTAACCCTTCTACTAAACAACCTGATGACTAATTGTTCATATTTTCAAATTAAATAGGGAAATTATGACACCTTTGTAAGATATTGTCGTTTGAAAATAGGAACGTAGAAACCCGTAGCGCATCTGGGGTAACATTAACTAGTGTCCCCTGTGAAATACTGATTTGGGGTGGGGCAGTATTCAACGTTGTAAGAGGGTAATATTAATTACTGCCCCCTGTAAATTACTGTCCTGTGGTGGGAGCAGTACTGGCAATACTTGACGTTGAAAAACACTGTCCGGGGAACAGTATTTAGGGACAATACTGACGTTGAAAAGTGTCCCCCGGACAGTATTTCACGGGGACAGTATTTTATGTTACACCGACAAGACTCGCAAGTAAACACTGTATTACATCGTTGTGACATCATCGTCAGTCCCAGTGTTACCGTGAGTATTTACGCATGCGCCACACTGTACTGCAAAAACCTCGACTGTTCCTGACAACGCCCAGTGATGCGCAGTTAGTCTGAACTTTTGTTTTTCGCTAACGAAAGCTACAAATCAGTCGAAAACATCAGCCCAAGAGCTAGGCATTTAGCCTCATTTAGGGACTGGATTTGCGCGCAGACAGATTGTCTGGATAGATTGTCTGGGCCCAGTTGTTCAAAGCTAACGACATCGTTAGTTAACGATTCGTTAAAATTTACATCGAGTGATATGCAAATATGCTGATTTTGTTTGCTGAAAAAAATGTGAGTAGCTTTTCATATTTTTTCAGCAAAAAATATCAGAATATTGTATATTGAATCCGCTAAAACAGTTAACGAAATGACCCTTAATAAGCTCGTTAAGCTAACGACGCTTTGAACAACTGGGTCCAGATTTTTGTTTTCATGAGACGAGGCTTAATATTATTTTGAAAATGAATAGTCAAAGAACCGGCACAAAGGCTCGAGTTTTTTTATCATTAAGTCAATTATAAATATGAGTGTTTCAGGTTTTCCGATCCTTCTGTTATCATCTGTTGTAAAAATGAATAAATACATTGAAAAAGTGTCAAAATTAGACACAAATTTCCTTGAATCCTATATGAAATAAATAAAAATGTTTATCCGAAGTATCATGCGCATTTTTCCAAGCTGAAACCAGAAATACGCATATAACGCATAAATAAAAATGAACATCACGTTACAGATTAACAATCAGCTTAGTGATACCACGTGGTCCTTATAAGATCAGTGTCTCGCAAAAAGTAGCCTACGTACAGCTGTACACGTTTGCTTTCTCAAAACTTTAAATAAAAGATCCAGGACGTTTCCCACACAAGGCACCAAAGGGAAGAGGAAACATGATAAAAGTGCAGTATCACAAGACCGATATAAAGTCCACTCTCGTTATCTCGAACTCGCTTATTTCGAATAATTGCTTATCTCGAAGTGAAAATCTGGTCCCTGTTTTAACACAGAGATCTACCAACAGGCAACAAAATATTGCGGAAAAGAGGAGAAATTGCTCCTTAGGAGCAATTTCTCCTCTTTTCCACAATATTTTCAATATATCTCTAACTTAGGAATCAAATTACATATTCATTCTGTTAAAAGTGGTTGTTCGATTAATTGTTTTCCTCAATTCCGCGAATCTGATATGTCGAAGTACGGATATCTCGAAGTGTTTTATAGAGTCCCTCGGAGTTCGAGATAACGAATGTCGACTGTACACTAAAAACAGTACAATCCGCTTCTCCTTCCCAATCGAAGAAATTACTCTACTAGAAAGAACGACAAGAAAACGCCGCACAACAAAAAACAACATACAAACTGCTTTGTAGCCAAAGTCACAACTTTGAAATATGAACAACACCAGAACCACCGTCTTAGAACTGTCGGCAGCCCAAACTACCGAGGGGCTAAAGGATTCCTTTAGGTACCGCCGGTGAATCTTCCCTCTAGGTTCTGGCACAATTCTTAATACAAAACACGCACGCACGTACACACGCACCCTCACATACAATGCGTTAACGAGAAGTATTAAAATTATTTAAAACAATGTGATGAAACAAAGAAGAAAACTCATAGATGAAATCTGAAACGCTGTGAGCCAGAGTTTTCGGGTCCTGCCTGAGACAATTCATCAGGCCTCAACCAACTATCACGGGCAATAATCTCGTCATTCATGGCCAATTGTTATGCAAAAAAAATAATTAAGTGTCGCGAATTTTCGGACATGAGTAGCGCGAGCTAAAAAAGAGGCTATTTCAGGTGGGTTGTCGACAATCTGGGGCCTTTGTCTCCTAGGAGGGCGTTATTTTAAAAAAAATCGGAGAATGCTATATCGCGCGGAAGTAAATTCCATACAACACAGCACCAAAATTAACGCCAAAATATAGCTATGGTTCCTGGAATTCATTTCATTCTGGCTACAATAGCTCTGAATTTGATGCCATTTTGGACGATTTACCCATTAAAATTAATGTTTTCAGCCATATCTGCATTTTGCGTAACGACTTGAATTGGACAAACGCAGTCATTTGACATACGTATGCAATCATAACAATGCAAACCATCCATAAAGCAACAAAAACGGAAAAATGCTAAAATTATAGGGCAGAATAAGCAGCGTCTGCGGATATGAGTGATGAGACTAGGATATGAGTGACGAGAGTTGACAAAATGAAAACAAACAAAAAAAAATAAAAAATAAATAAATAAAAATAAATAAATAAATGGGATTCCGAGTCAGTGCTTGTGGGAAATATTTATAAAGGATCTTAGTACAATTCCATCTTTTATTAGTACATATTTTAAGTTCCAGTAAAAATAGTTCCGAATGAAATCTGTTCGTATGAACAGAATATATATATATATATATATATATATATATATATATATATATATATATATATATATATATATATATATATATATATATATATATTGAGAGTATCTTCATTTCATACATCCCGGAAATTTAGCATACTAATACTACATATAGATATCAAGGAAGAAAAAAAATGCAAAATATTACATGCATAACCAAGAAATACCATGATTTCTACCAGACATAAAACTGATATTTTCCTTGTTTTCTAAGAAGAAATATTTCCTCTTAGCCGGGGAAATAAATCTCTTTAACCGGAACTACTTTTCTTACTTACCGGCTGAAAATGTTTAAACCCATATGCTTTTTTCGTTGAATCAGGTCACAAGCATAGAAATTAATCCTATCTGAGCACAGAAACACATAAATATCCATTTAAATGGGAATATTTTATCACTTTTCAATCTCTCGATTCGTTTAGTTTTTTTTAAAATGGCGCCCGAGTGTTCACTGCTTCGAACTGTCAATGTCAGTGTATTATTACGCCGACCCAAAATAGAAATGACAGCGTAAACAAACTGGCAGACTATACTTGCCACAAAAGCCTCATAAATGGTGTATTCTATTGCGGCGAAATGCATGTAATATACAGTTTATTCATTTCTCATATATTAAATATGGGATTTATAAACTGAGGGAGGTAAAAAAAATCCGATAAAGAAACTCGTGCTTCGCACTCGTTTCTTTATCGGATTTTTTTACCTCCCTCGGTTTATAAATCCCATATTTAAAATAGGAGAATGAATACACTCTATTTATTACACACAAAATAATAAAATATAGAGAACTATTAATGAAATAAAATGCATATTTCGAAAAAGTTATATTTTCACTAGTGAAAATATAAAACATATTTTCACTCCTCTAAGCAGTGAAAAATATAAGATCTGGAACTACTTTTTTCTTTCGGAAGTAGGTTTCCCTCTGTTATGCGGTTCTTATATGTCACCACCAAGGGACAAAACTGCGTGTCAGACTTCCCCTTGCAAATGCAAGATTTGCATCTCTTCTATCGAAAGTGATGTATATAATAAAAAGAAAATTCAAATGTTTGGAGTGAATATGACTTTTATTTCATCGAGTGAAGTGAAAAAATGTATATTTCATGAGTGCCTTCGGCCTTCGGCACTCATGAAATATACATTTTTTCACTTCACTCGATGAAATAAACGTCATATTCACTCCAAACATTTGAATGTCCTCTATATATTAATAATTGCTTTCAATACTGATGCAACATGTATTTTCTGTCAGTTATGCCTCTAAAACCGTATGTAAACCTTTTGTATATGTTTTATCGCGTAGAATGCTGGGTAAAAATTTCAACCATTTTAACGTTTTTTTTTTGTTTTTTTGTTTTTTTTTTTTGTTGTTTTTTTTTTTCAGAAAAATGGCTTTGATAGTTCATGCCTAAGGAGACAATTTACATAAACCAACAAAGCTTATTTTCTGTGAAATAGAATACAAATAATATATCATCAATTTGTCTTTTGTTGAATTTGCTCAGAGAGTCATAACGGTATGTATGCTTACTTCTATTACAGGTACCTTTCTGTTATTAATCTAAATTTGACAGTATTGTGGTAGAGATTCCTATTTGTGTGTAGTTAGTTTGATTCTTCGCTGAATAATACCAACACCCTAAAATTAAAAAAAAGTGTAGGCCTGCTAGTTAATCGTTTGCCTGACACTCAACATAGTAGAGCTAATACTGGTCAGTCACCAAGTGTCAGGATAAAGCGACTGAGTAATAGTCCTTCAAGCCAAACATTTGTCACATAACATGAAAGAGAGCATTGACAGGATTGAAAGATTTCTGAATGCAATGTCAAACCGTGCATTCTCCCACGCAACAGGTATCAATTGTATCTAAGGATAAGGTAAAAAAAATAATAAAACATACATCTTGTAAAAAGATTTCAAAACATTTACTCGGCAGAGAGTAGTCCACTGTCTAATTAGCTGTCGTTGTTCATTCCGATTCGATCAAAGCTTTTACGTTATTTCTTAACGCCGAAAGCAGTTTTGTAGCAGACTCGGGGGGAGGGGGCGCCCCCTCCCCTCCCCTATCCCCCCCCCAACCCTCGATACCAGACGACATTCCAAAATTTACCTTATCATATGATGAAGGCGCTCAACAGTGGATAACGTTAAGTCATAAAAATCGTATGACCACACGTTATATAACACGTTGGTGGAAATAAATAACGTCATGGCGACCTCTGTGACAACTGCGGATTTTCTGCTGAATAATTGTCAACTTTAAAGGCAATAATATCCGAATTAAAATGGTTATATGATAAACATAACCTTACACTCGTGTTTATTATGTGCCCCTTTCCCCACCCACCTCTACCGAAGGAGAATCAGAGAAAAAGTAAGACAAAATTCGGGAAATAACGCACAAGACCTTACATGAACACATGGAGACAGATAAAAGACAACATCAAACAATACACACAAGACAAGACAATAAAAGACAGAGCAAGATATGCTCAATTACAATAAACTCAGGGATATTGTCCTTTCCAACATGGAGAGAGAGAGAGAGAGAGAGAGAGAGAGAGAGAGAGGGAGGCTTACATGCTCAACGATTTGTTTGCATACTTTCGTGATGTCAAATGTGAAGGGGCGCACGTGCACAGCCCCTTTAGCGTGTATGATTTGCTTATAAATGGGTTTCCTTATAAATGGGGTACGTATACACTACGTTTGTGTAAGGGGAATCAATTTTAAAACAAGTAAAAGCACAACTCCTCAGAACGGAAACTTCAGCTCAGCTTTCATTTGGGATGAATGAAAAATATTAAGCTAGCATGTCCTCTTTGCTGAATTTTTAAGGGTATTTCCCCTAACCCAATTGCATAACTATTTGATTTTAAAGTATTCGTGGGCGTAATGTTAAACAGAAGAGCCTAACTATAGCTGAGGACATTGCCTGTGGATAGAGTGCAGTGGCGGATTCAAAGGGGGTCGATGGGTTCGGTCGAATCTCCCTTTGACTCGAAATTTCGTTTACATTGGAAATTTTGGATAAATCTGATAGATTTCGGATACTTTTCCTTCTACTTCTCTTCAAAAAGTCCACAAATTTTACTACCTATAAATGTTTGTAAAGTTGTTAGGTGAGTGGCAAACAGTGTCCTGTGGCGTCTTATCTGGGTCTACACTGTTTGCTCAGGCCTGTCTGTCCGAATACGTAGAGTATGTACGGTAATATGATTAAATCTAACTCCCTCGGAAATTCTAGTGGATCCGCATCTATAGGGGCATTGAATGCCAAGATAAGTATTTTTTTTTATATATTTTTAAATAAGCATTTGTTTTACGAGGTGAAACATACATCTATTTCCAATTTCGCTGCTCTCGTCACTCATAAAACATCTCGTCAATCTTATCCGCACGCGCTGCTTATTCTGCCGAATAATTTTAGCATTTGTTCCGTTTTTTGTTGGTTGCATTGATGGTTTGATTGTTATACGTATGCGGCGTCTGTCCAATTCAAATCGTTACGCAAGATGCAGATATGGCTGAAAACATTAATTTTAATGGGTAAATCGTCCAAAATGGCACCAAATTCGGAGCGATTGTCGCCAGAATGAAACAAATTCAAGGAACCATAGCTATATTTTGACGTAATATTTGGAGCTGGGTTGTATGGAATTTGATTCCGCGCAGTATATCATTCACCGATTTTTTAAGTTACGCCCTCCTAGACGACAAAAGCCCCAGATTGTCGACAATCCACCTGAAATAGCCACCTTTATAGCTCGCGCTTCTCATGCCCGGATATCCGCGTCACTTATTTCTTTGCATAACAATTGGCCATTAGTGACGAGATTACTACCCGTGACTACTGAAAACTTTTTTGTTGAGACAATCATTGAATCTAAGGCCTGAACCGCCACCATGAAAAGAGTGCAACATACCTACCAACCGTGACTGGATTAATAACTAGGTATATTATCTGCCGCATAATGTCCAGGCTAGATCATATCTTTTTATAAGGGTTTATGGTAGCTTCAATTGTTTCCGAAAAGTCAGATTTACCCACACTTTTCTTAAATTTATAGACTGCATGTAAATACCCATGACATTTCGGTTCCGATCTACATTGTTGAAGACCAACATTATGCTTTTATTTACTGGGCCATGGAACTACAAAATAATATAGTTTTCTCAAGAAAACAATGAAGGAAAACAAGTGGCGCATAAATAAATGTGAGTATTGTAAAAAAAAAAACAAAAAAAAAAAAAAAAAAAAAAAAAAAACATAAAAAACAGATGCATAAAAATATTATCGAAGAAAATCCGGGACGAATAAAAAAAAGAAAAAAAAAAGAAAAAAAAAAGAAGAAAAAACAAACACACACACACAAAAACAGTGCATTAAAAAATCAAAATGGTACTGTTGAGAAGTTTTTGGTTGACGAGATGGTAAAGTGTTAGTCATATTCTCAACTTTAATCAACAATCTACAAAATGTTCGTCATTTCCGAGTTGTTCAAGGAAGAAAACACATAAGTGGCTTAGTGATACAAGACGATGTAAGGACAAAATAATGCTGCTTTGACACGGTTTCACGACTCGGGCTACCGTTGCTCCGACTATACATGCTTCAACAATCAATGAAATTAAAAAAAAAAATCAAAAATCTTTTCTGACACACCATAGTACAGGCTTCGGTACTCCCCAATGACCTAATCTGTAAAAAATCAGTGTCAGTAAAAACAATTCCCTAACCGTGGTAGTAACAATCCTTGTCAAAAGTCGAAAAAAAAAAAAAAAAAAAAAAAAGGGCTATCGGGACCAAACAAACACCCAGTGAATATGGGCTGCGCAATGCGAACACGTGAGTACAGCCGTATGCGCACAGCAAAGGTCCAGCTCAGCCTGAGAATCCGAGTAGTCTGATCAGAGCATTCACTGACTGCTAACAGAATAATCGGATACTACAGAATATATGAATGGAGAGCAAAGGCCCGGTTGATACTTTGCGCACCCTCAGTATGATCTAGGCCTTCGCTGTCCGGATATACCCGAAGGCACGTTTTCGCATGGCACGGCCCATATTTTTCGTTACAAATCATCTAATATATAAAAAAAACAAATAATCAAAACCAATGACCCTTCTTAATGGATAGAGTACATAAAGCGGATCATACCGCTAGAAAAGCACATAAAAAAGCATGTTGGTTAAAAATTATGCCATGCCATTTCATTTTATTTACATACACATGCCTTTTAAAAAATACCTTTCTTTACCACTTGACAGACATTTTACCCACAATGCACCTTTCTGTTGTGGCATAGTTGAAATAAACTTTTAAATGAAAAGTAAAAAGTAAAACCTTTAAGCATAAACAGTATTATTATTAAGAGATGTAGTGGAAAATGTTTATTGTTTGGAAATGAATCGGAAGGTTAATCCATATTTTAACCTTAAAGTTGTTTGTTTTAAATTATTTTGTACATATTTCAACACATTTAAAACCCGTTTTAAGTCATTTCATTTAATTTCGTTTTTTTGTTTTTGGACAATTGTCAATGTCCGAAACCATTTAAACAAAACTTTTGAGCTTTAATTTAATTGAAATTCCTTAAAAACAAATAAATTGAAATTCAAATAAGTGGAATATCTAATTTTAAAGTTTTACAAAAAGCATCTTCAAAAATGAAGATAAGCGACAAAGAATAACAGATGATTGTTTTTAATTTCTTTTTCAATATTGTAAAAGAGGTTCTTGAACGGAGTCCACTTTACACTTGAAACTTTAACCGTTTCCTTGTCAAAGTCATATCCAACTTTATGTAACGCTGGATACGGGGTTGATATCTAATTTTACCGCCGTACGCGCCTTTTTTGCACAATAGCTTCTTTCCGTCATTTAGACACATTGCAATTTAAATCTATAGAATGACTGTCGCAGTCCTTGAATTTCTAGGACGACTGATTGCATCCTTTCTTTTGGGGTCCATTTCTGTTCATCTGAACATTCTGACCTGCCACTAGTTCAACGATTAATGAACGCTTTATGACTTGGATACACCGACCACATATTTCTTGGTGTCAATAAAAACCTTGTCACTTTACGCATTTGTTGCAAGTTTCAAAGAACTACTTTTGTCTGAACTAGGGTCCTAAGCCTGGTAAAACAAAGCAAACAAAATGTCACTTTATCATCTGACGTTGAGAACCTTTACTAAAAGTCAGTCTTAGTTTTGTCCTTTTGAATTTTATGCTCGGTCCTGCAAATAAGCATATGGTATTTGGGGGCCGTTGAAACCACCTCAAACCACTCCAAAACAAGCCAAACCACTCTAAAACCACCAAAACCATATCCCAAAACACATTTCAAACTTCTTGAGTCACAAATCAAACAGTTGATAATAAAATTTTAATAAATATTATAAGTATAATCATCTACATACATTTTAGCAAAGTTAACAAGTATTTCTACATAGCTATGATGATTAAGTCACCTTACCTGACGGCTGTCTTGTTTGTTCATTGTTATGCAAGATCTGAATTTCTATAATGGGTCGGCTTCTTTAGATGTTTAATTACAGTGAAACAGTTTTATCCATCCATCCTTCTCTCTTTCATTTATTTGTTTGTTTCTGCGTTCGTTCATGCAAGCGTTCGTGCTTACCGTGTGCGTGTGTTTAAGAAAAAATACCGTCACATGCACGTCCAGTAGGAGAGTAAGCGGCTGCCAGACAAAAAGGCCTACATTACGAAAACACGCCTATTCAAATATATTGACATTTTTACAACCCAAAAAGGAAAAATTTCAGAAAAAAAGTCTGATATTTTCATATTCGTGCTCAAACGTAGATTGTGGGTACTCGTTAGAACCTCCTCGACAAGGCGGTTTTAACGAGTACCCACAATCAATGTTTTTGAGGAGAAATAAGAAAATTAATGTATACCCATGTAAACCCCTGTTTTACTCAATAAAAATGGGGTTTAAGGGGGTCAAAATTATATAAGCGTGTTTTCGTGATGAACAGTTTCTTTCCACCGCAAAGATTCTAATCTGACTGTACGGATGCACATGAATATTCTGATCTGGATCTTGTTGGCCATATGTTTTCTTGGACGCCGGCCCATATTTCACTATAATAAGTCTTCTTTTATGTTGTATCCAAAGACCTTGATCAGACTGCGCATATGCACATGCACTAAACTTTGGTGGTCAGATTTTTCTTGGGTGTTGCTTTATATTTCTTTTAAGTCAAAGGCCCTGACCGGCCCATAATTTACTTGTGTTTATCTGCTCCAAATGTCAAACAGATTGAATGATTATTATACTGAGCCATCAAACATCTTTGTTACCCCATTCAACTTGAGATGATAAATAAACAAAGTAGTTTGGGGTTAAAATAGATAAAAGTAAATTGTTTGGTGTGAAAAGGTAAATGAAAAATTTATATTTATATATAAAAGTGGTTTTAGTTTTATTGGGGTTGATTAAGGTAGTTAGGGGTGTTTCAACGTGTTTCAACGGACCGATCCTTTCTTACGAAATCACCATTGTGCTATGTACATCATTAATTGTATCAAATTGATAGTCTTCTGTACAAAGGCTGACAGACTTAGGTCACCAATGATCTTGTAAGACTTTGTCTTAAAAAGACCTGTCTAATTTGTTCTTGCTAACTATACCACTCTCTGGGCTAATTCGGCAGATGACAAATTCATAATATTTTTTACCTAATTTTCCTAGAAAACAAGATTCGACATTTTGTGCAAATTGTCTCCATTCGGCAAAATTTGCATAAAATATCCATTTTTTTTGGTTAAAAATAAAAAAAAAAAGTCTTCAATGTATCGTCTGCTCGAAGTTTTACCCAGAATGCTATGCTTTAACTTTAATGAAAGGTATTGCTCGTATTTCTAGTCTAAGCATGTTGTGAGTTCCCATCAACCATTACCACCCTGTGGGCAAATTCAGCAGACGACAAGTTGATGATACCTTTTTTTTACATTACCAGAAAATAGAATTTGACATGCCATGCAATTGTCACACAGGAGACGATTTGCTTTGAACGTCAAATTCTACAGTTGACTATCGCTATCTCGACCTCGCTTATCCCGAATAACCGCTTATCTCGAAGTGAAATTCTGGTCCCTGTTTTAACATGGAAATCTAAGAACAGGTAACAAAATATTGTGGAAAAGAGGAGAAGCAATTTCTCCTCTTTTCCACAATATTTTCAACATGTCTCTAACTTAGGAGTCAAATTACATAGTTATTTGTTAAATGTGGTTGTTCGATTAATTGTTTTCCTTACTTCTGCATTTCTGATATTTCGAGATACGGATATCTCGAAGTGTTTCAGAGAGCCCCTTTGAATTCGAGATAACGAGAGTCGACTGTATTTTCTGGAGAAAATAAGTAAACTATTTCAAAATGTCGTGAACTGAAAGTTTTAAAAAAATATGAAAGTGGACTGATTCAAATTTTAGTGAAATATATCGAGGAATTAAGGGTCCGAATACTTAGGGTAACTACATTAAGCATTCGCTGTTTGAATATTCTCGGAAATATACTGACCCAAGCAAATATGCTGATCAGACTGCGCGGATGCGCAGAATGATCTGTGCCTTAGATATTCAAATATGCAATATGTAGGTTCTCTCACGGCAAGACCCATTAAAAATTACTATGCTTTCAAATTGCAACAACTATCGGGCATATCTCTTCCAACAAAATAATAGTAATAATAATAATAAAAATAATAATGATAATTAAATTATTAATAATAATAATAATAATGATAGTAATAATAAAATATATGCATAGGAATGACTCGGATCAGTCTGTCCAATCTGATAAGAGATCACTAAAAACTCAAAGACGTATTGTGTTCGTTACCCATATAGCACAAATGTAGACTGCTCAGACTACTCAGATTTACAAGCTTGTCTGGGTCTTCGCTGTGCATGTACTTGGTTTTGTCGGAAATGAGGTCCCTACCCGCACTCTCTCTCTCTCACACACACACAAATACACACAAACATACACACATACATACATACAACATGGAAGTTAGAAGTATGAAGTTAGAAGTTAGAAGTTAGAAGTAAGAAGTTAGAAGTTGGAAGTAAGAAGTCAGAAGTAAGAAGTTACAAGTTAGAAGTAAGAAGTTAGAAGTCAGAAATAAGAAATGTCCCTACGGGCACACACACATACGCAAGCATACACACACGCACATGCACACACATACATACATACATACATACATACATACATACAATATGACACTGATCAGACTGCGCGGATGCGAAGCATGATCAGTGCGTTAGTTATTCAAATATGCAATATGTAGGTTCTCTCACGGCAAGGCCCATTAAAAATTACTATGTTTTATTAATTGCAACAACTATCGGCGCATATCATTTTAAAAAAAAAATAAATAATAATAATAATAATAATAATAAAATATGCATAGCAACTGCTCGGATCAGTCTGTCCAATCTGATGAGAGTTCACTAATATCTTAAAGACGTATTGTGTTTATTACCCATATAGCGCAAATGTAGACTGATCAGACTACTCAGATTTACAAGCTTGTCTGAGTCTTCGCTGTGCATGTACTTGGTTTTCTCGGAAATGATGTCCCTACCGCACTCTCTCTCTCTCTGTCACACACACAAACACACACACACACACACACACACACACACACACACACACACACACACACAGACGTATATACAAACACATGCATACATACATAAAATACAAACCTACATAATACATACATAAATACAGACATATATACGTTTGTACGTACGTACATACGTACGTACGAACGGACGGACGGACGGATGGACGTACATACGTACATACATACATACATACAACATGGAAGTTAGAAGTAAGAAATTAGAAGTAAGAAGTTAGAAGTTAGAAGTTAGAAATAAGAAATGTTCCTACCCGCACACGCACACATGCACACACATACATACATACATTTATACATACGTACATATATACATACCAAACAATATGACACTGATCAGACTGCACGGATGCGCAGAATGATCTGTGCCTTAGTTATTCAAATATGCAATATGTAGGTTCTCTCACGGCAAGGCCCATTAAAAATGACTTTGTTTTTAAATTGCAACAACTATCGGGGCATATCATTTCCAAAAAAAAAAATAAATAAATAAATAATAATAATAATAATAATAATAAAATATATGCATAGCAAATACTCGGATCAGTCTGTCCAATCTGTTGAGAGTTCACTAATAACTTAAAGACGTATTGTGTTCAATACCCATATAGCGCAAATGTAGACTGATCAGACTACTCAGATTTACAAGCTTGTATGAGTCTTCGCTGTGCATGTACTTTTTTTTGTCGGAAATGATGTCCCTACCCGCACACACATACACACACACATGCACGCACGAACGCATCCATCCATCCATACATACATACATAAATATAAACCAACATACATACATACATAAAGACATACATACGTACGTACGTACATACATACATACATATGTACGGACGGACGGATGGACGGACGTATTTACGTACGTACATACATACATACATACAACATGGAAGTTAGAAGTTAGAAGTAAGAAGTTAGAAGTAAGAAGTTAGAAGAAAGAAGTTAGAAGTTAGAAGTTAGAAGTAAGAAGTTAGAAGTTAAAAGTTAGAAATAAGAAATGTCCCTACCCGCACACACATATACGCAAGTATACACACACACACACACACACACACACACACATGCACACACATACATACATACACACATACATACTGATATACACGCCAAACAATATGACAATATGACACTGATCAGACTGCGCGGATGCGCAGAATGATCTGTGCCTTAGTTATTCAAATATGCAATATGTAGGTTCTCTCACGGCAAGACCCATTAAAAATTACTATGCTTTTAAATTGCAACAACTATCGGGCATATCATTTCCAACAAAATAATAATGATAAAAATAAAAATAAAAATAATCAAATTAATTTTAATAATAATAATAATAGTAATAATAAAATATATGCATAGTGTTACGACCGAGCACTCCTACCTTCGATTATCTGCCTTGGCAGATTACGCATAGCATCTAAGTATATATTCAATCTCTGACAACTGCGTCAGAGAGTCGACTCTTTGGCTCAGTGGTTAGAGCATTGGATTTTTAACCGGGAGGACCGGGTTCGATTCCCAGGAAAAACGGAATATTTTTTTCAGCTATGCTTCATTCCTTTGTTACGGCTATCATGTCGTAAGATGGGGGCTCGTCCGGGATTGGACTTTATACGCCGAAAATGGCTTCACGTCATCATAAATGATGACTTCCTTGAAGAGGGGGAGTGTTACGACCGAGCACTCCTACCTTCGATTATCTGCCTTGGCAGATTACGCATAGCATCTAAGTATATATTCAATTTCTGACAACTGCGTCAGAGAGTCGACTCTTTGGCTCAGTGGTTAGAGCATTGGATTTTTATCCGGGAGGACCCGGGTTCGATTCCCACGAAAGGCGGAATATTTTTTCAGCTATGCTTCATTCCTTTGTTACGAATTTCATGTCGTAAGAATAGGAATGACTCGGATCAGTCTGTCCAATCTGATAAGAGTTCACTAATAACTCAAAGACGTATTGTGTTCATTATCCATATAGCGGAAATGTAGACTGCTCAGACTACTCAGATTTACAAGCTTGTCTGAGTCTTCGCTGTGCATGTACTTGGTTTTGTCGGAAATGAGGTCCCTACCCGCACTCTCTCTCTTTCTCTCTCTCTCTCTCTCTCTCTCTCTCTCTCACACACACACACACACACACACACACACATACATACATACATACATACATACATACATACATACATGGAAGTTATGTTAGAAGTTAGAAGTAAGAAGTCAGAAGTTAGATGTAAGAAGTTAGAAGTTAGAAGTAAGAAGTTACAGGTTAGAAGTAAGAAGTTAGAAGTTAGAAATAAGAAACGTCCCTACCGGCACAATTATACGCAAGCATACACACACGCACATGCTCACACATACATACATACATACATACAAAACAATATGACACTGATCAGACTGCGCGGATGCGCAGCATGATCTGTGCGTTAGTTATTCAAATATGCAATATGTAGGTTCTCTCACGGCAAGGCCCATTAAAAATTACTATGTTTTTAAATTGCAACAACTATCGGGGCATATCATTTTCAAAAAAAAAATGAATAATAATAATAATAATAATAATAATAATAATAATAATAATAAATATATGCATAACAATTACTCGGATCAGTCTGTGCAATCTGATGAGAGTTCACTAATAACTTAAAGACGTACTGTGTTTATTACCCATATAGCGCAAATGTAGACTGATCAGACTACTCAGATTTACAAGCTTGTCTGAGTCTTCGCTGTGCATGTACTTGGTTTTGTCGGAAATGATGTCCTTACCGCACTCTCTCTCTCTCTCTCTTTCGCGAGAACTATCCTTTTAAACCTTTCCAATCTCATGTTACTAACATGCTTCATTTGTTTGTGTATCATCCTGTGCCCATGGGTCGCACATGGGACGAAGATGTATTTAACATATGTTTGTCTTGTGTTTGTGTCATTTTTCCGAACTCTAGCATTCTCCACATTAAAAAATAAGATGCATTTAATATTGTTAGATAAAAAACTAAACGTTTTTCAAGGTATGAAAGCTACATATCATTTGAAAGCTACATATCATCTAACACAGCTTGTTTGTTTGACTCTCTTAAAAATGAATCCAAAAATATATCATTCTTTCTTTAATCAACTATTTTTTTTTTATTTTAAATATGGGTCCCCTAATATCAAAAATAGCCTTTCAATTTCCCAGACGTTTTCGGCCTCCCTTGTCTGTAGGGAATAAAATTTACAGATCACTTTCCTTCTGTAGTGGATAGGGTGTAATCCCCTATTAAAACAGGAACCACCTCTTTGCCGTGGGTGGCGTCTCGTATGCTGGGAGAGGGGAACCTGATGATTGAGGAAAGCCCAGGGATCTCCAGCTTTTCAACGCTAGATCCGGCCTGGATCAATCGGCTCAGTCGTGCCAAGCTCTAGAAGCGCATAACTTGTTCTTAGCTTCTTTCTCTCTTTCATACGTATCTTTATGGTACCAACCGGGCTTATTTTTCTCATGTTCCTCTAACTTTAAGTGAGTTTCAATGGGCGGCGGCTGAAGGGTCAATTGGTGGGCGTGTATTGGGGCTTTGGCGGAAACCTCTGTGAGTGGAGGCTGTGGATAGGGGGATGAACCCAACTGTTCATAATTTTTTCATTGGAAATTTAGATGAATAGGTGGGAAATCATCTAAGCATGAGGCCGAGCTGAAGACTCTGATCTTGACATCGAGTATAATAGCAATGTAGCCTTGACGTTAGAAATAGGAGATCCATTTCTGTTAAACGTCCCCTTGTAGGGCTCCATGGAGGATGAGGCGCATAGCTATCGAATAAAAAATTTCATCACCATGGCCTCTCGAGAACGATTTCTGGCGTTCGACTCTTCGGAGGACGACACGCAACCGACTACCTTTACGTTCAAAGCTAATGAGAACTTCGCAAAATTTTTAGTGATTTCGAGTAAGGAGGACAAACCAATTACTTCACTGTCGCCATTCATTATAGAAAAACAAATAGAATCTATTATAGGCACTCCAAAAATGTAAAAAAAAATTAAACAATGGAACTCTTTTGGTCGAAACAAACAGAAAATCTCAAATTGATAATCTCTTGAAAATTACAAAAAATTTTAATATTAATGTCACTGTCACGGAACATACAACTCTCAACAGTTGCAAAGGTATTATCCGTGACAGAATGCTCAAACATGAAACTGAAGAAAATATCACCGAATATCTAAAAACACAAGGAGTAACAGCTTGCAAACGTTTTACAATTAAAAAAGATGGAAACTTTATAGAAACAAATACACTTTTACTAACTTTCAACACCACAACTTTACCGAAATCACTAAAAAAAAATTACCGAATTATACCGGTTGAAGTCTACATTCCAAATCCTCTGCGGTGTTTCAACTGTCAGAGGTTTGGACATCATGAAGACGGCTGTCCTGAATTACCTGGATCAGTATGTGAAAAATGTGGTATGGGTGACTTTGATCACCATACAAATGCTTGTAAAAATGAAGCCAAGTGTGTGAACTGTCACAAAAACCATCAATTAAAATCAAATCAGTGTGAAATTTGGAAAAAAGAGAAAGAAATAATGAAAATTAAAGTTACACAAAAAATTACCTATTTGAAGCTAAAAAAATTCAAGAAAACCAACCTGAAATTACCTTTGCAAAAGTTGTTCAATCCCTAAACACTAAACCTGAAACCAAAGAAACTTCCACCCAGTTTAACGAAAAAGATTCTGTCATTAAAACAAATTCAAAAGTCATTACTCCTACGCTAAAACCTAAACCTAAACCCGCATCTACTCATCAGTCTAGACCACCAACAAAATCTCAAAACAGTTCACAAACACAGCCTAATAAAGCAAGTGGATCACAACAGAGATCCAGGTCCAGGACAGCTGACCAGAAAGAAAAAAAAATGGAAAAGAAAAAGATAAAGAGAAAGGACCGAATCCATACAGTAAAGGGGCGTCGGCCAATCCGATCAAGTTCGTCAATCGGTTCGATTTCCTTGAGAACATGGAGTTAGAGATAGACTCCTCCATGTTCTCGCAGTCTCAGAGAAAACAAAAGGATTAAGTTCCTTTTTTTTTTTATCATCTCTCTATTCATCATGGATAAAAAATCAATTATTCAGTGGAACTGTCGAGGACTCAAAGCAAATTATAACGAAATTTTAATTTTAACAACACTACTTTCTCCGACTGCCTTTTGTCTCCAGGAAACCTTTTTAAAAACTACAGATAATATTAATTTTAAAAATTATAGTTTATATAATCATATCGCAACTGAAAATCAGAAAGCATCAAGAGGTTCATCTATCCTTGTAAAATCAAATGTTCCTCATAGACAGATAGATATAAATAGTAATTTACAAGCTGTTGCTGTAAATGTTATTCTGTCTAAATCCATAACAATTTGTTCTCTTTATCTTCCGCCACACTGTAAATTTTCTAAACACGATTTTGAAAATCTTATAAACCAGTTACCTCGTCCTTATTTATTATCAGGTGACTTTAATAGTCACAGCAAACTATGGGGTTGTCTAGATACAAATGACAAAGGAGAAATAATAGAAAATTTTATTGCAGAAAATGATCTATGTTTATTTAACGATAAACAACCAACTTATCTTCATTCTCCTACAAGAAATTATGTTGCTTTAGATTTGTCTATATGCTCTCCAAATATTTACTTAGATTTTGATTGGTCAGTTCTAGATGACCTTCATGGGAGCGATCATTTTCCAATTAAAATTGAAGAACGAATCGACAAATGAAGGCCATCATTCCCGATGGAATCTGAATAAAGCAAACTGGGAGAATTTTATGGAGCTATATAATGAAAAATTAAAACCTGAAATGTTTAAAACAGATGATATACAAGCTTTTACTGATACATTAATTCACATAGCCGAAAAATGTATTCCGAAGTCCTCGACACGTTCAAAAAGAAATAGACCTTGGTTTAATAACGATGTTAAAAATTCAATAAATAAAAGAAAATCTGCCTTACGAAAGTTCAATAGGCAGCCAACAAAAGAAAATCTAATCCATGCGAAACAAATGCGAGCAAAAGCTCGCAAGACAATAAAAACGGCTAAAAGAACATCTTGGCAGCAATACGTCTCCAAACTTAACTCTAGAACTCCAGCAAAGAAAATATGGGACATGATTCGAAAAATTACTGGCAAAAATAAAAATAACAAGCATGTCCATATTAAATCAAATGGAAATATATGCTCAACGACTAAAGATATTTCCAATGCACTAGGAGAGCATTTTCAGAAAAACTCTTCTAGTGCAAATTACTCGGAAAATTTTCAGAACATAAAACTAGAACGAGAGAAAGAGCATTTAAATTTTATGTCACTAAATCATGAAAAATATAATGTACCATTCACAGCTTCAGAATTATAAGATGCTCTTCATAAATCTAACGATAAAGCTGCTGGTCCTGATGACATTCATTATCAAATTCTTAAACATTTACCCGATAACGCTTTAGAAACTTTATTAAATATTTTAAATGATATTTGGATCAATGGAATTTCCAAAAGACTTGAGTAAAGCAACGATTATACCTATACCAAAACCAAATAAAGATCATACTGAAGCTACTAACTATAGACCTATTGCTTTGACAAGTTGTTTATGTAAAACAATGGAGAGAATGATTAATGATAGGCTGGTTTGGTTCTTGGAATCAAACCAGCTTATAACAAAATATCAAGCTGGATTCAGAAAAAATAACTGTACAAACGATCATTTGATTCGTTTGGAATCATTTATTCGTGATGCCTTTGTTAAAAAAGAACATGTCGTAGCTGTATTTTTTGACCTTGAAAAAGCTTACGATACTACTTGGAAACATGGCATCATGAAAGATTTACATAAATTAGGCCTTCAAGGCCGATTACCACGTTTTATTCAGAATTTTTTATCAGATCGAACATTTAATGTTCGAATAGGTAAAACGTTATCGGACATATTTAAACAAGAACAAGGTGTACCAGAGGGGAGCATTTTATCACCTACCTTGTTTGGCATTAAAATTAACGATATTGTTAAATGTGTGAAAGACCTTGATTGTTCTCTTTTTGTTGACGATTTTGGAATATTTATTAGGTCGAAAAATATGGAAACCATTTAATTCAAACTACAACGATGTTTAAATAATATAGAAGATTGGGCAACAGAAAATGGTTTCAAATTTTCAAAAACAAAAACTCAATGCGTTCATTTTTGTCAGATACGACAGTTACATTTAGATCCTCATCCTACCATATATGGTAGTCCCATTCCAGTCGTCAGTGAAGCAAATTTCCTGGGTCTTTTGTTCGATAACAAATTATCTTTTATCCCACACATCAAAGCTTTAAAAGCTAAATGTTTAAAAGCACTTGATATTCTTAAAGTTCTCTCCAGCTCCGACTGGGGAGAAGACCGTACTGTTCTTTTAAATCTTTATAGATCTTTAATTCGATCTAAACTGGATTATGGATCCATTGTTTATGGATCCG
Organism: Anodontia alba; assembly: GCA_964016985.1. Taxonomy (NCBI): domain Eukaryota; kingdom Metazoa; phylum Mollusca; class Bivalvia; order Lucinida; family Lucinidae; genus Anodontia; species Anodontia alba. The sequence goes on from OZ024823.1 coordinate 85,950,490, forward strand.
CTAGTAAATCCTATTGAAATCTTTGGATACTATTCATCACCAAGGTTTACGTTTGGCTCTAGGGGTTTTTCGTACTTCACCCATCGAAAGTTTATATGCTGAATCAAATAAACCATCATTGTATGTAAGTAGGGAAAAATTGTCTCTTCAATATGTAACTAAATTAGCCGCCAATCCACAAAATTCAGCTTATGATTGTATTTTTAATCCTAAATACGAAAGATTTTACAACAATAAACCAACGGCTATTAAACCCCTTGGCCTAAGAATACAACCGTTACTTGAAGAGGCCAATATTAATGTTAAAAATGTTCAGCCCTTTTCTTTTCCGTCAAAAGAGCCATGGACGTTAAACCCTCCAAAGATTATTTTAGACCTTCATAAAAATAAAAAAACAGAAGTTGAGTCACATATTTTTAAGAATGAATTTTTAGAAATCAAATCAAATTATAAACATTACCAGTCAATTTATACAGATGGTTCGAAACAAGCTGAGAAAGTTGCTTGTTCTGTTATTAGTCCAAATTTTACTGACAGTATCAGATTACCTGATAATAGCTCCATTTTTACAGCCAAAGCCAAGGCAATTGACATTGCACTTTATCATATCAGAGATCAGCCTGAAAAACAATTCATCATTTATTCAGATTCTCTTTCTGTATTAAAATCCCGTAAAGATTTACACTATAGGAACCCATTAATTCAGCAAATTCTTGAAAAAATATTATTACCTTTCAGCTTCAAAAGAAATTGTATTTTGTTGGCTTCCCAGCCACGTTAATATCCGTGGAAATGAATTAGCTGATTTAGAAGCCAAATCTGCATTATCCTTACTGATAACAAATTTCAAAATTCCTCACTCCGACTTTAAATCAAACATCCGTCAATACATCAACAACAAATGTCAGTCTGTTTGGGAAACACAAACTCAAAATAAACTAAATGAAATAAAACCAAATTTTAACAGCAAATGCACATTCTCTAATCTCAGCAGAAAAAAACAAACAAAAATCACCAGATGTAGACTTGGACACACTAGAATTACTCATTCTGTTATTTTTTTAAAATGACAGAGCTCCATTCTGCATTCCTTGCAACGAACATTTTACAGTCAAACATTTTCTTATCACTTGTGCAGAATTTGATTATATTCGCACAAAGTATTTTAATGTAAAAACTATAAAGGAACTTTTTAATGATATACCAACTAAGAAAATACTCGACTTTCTTAAAGAGATCGGACTTTTTAATAAAATATAATCAGTATTTTTAATTAAAATCATTGATACTTTATCTTTTTAAAATGAACACATCAATCCTACATATTTTTAATTTCTCATTAAATAAAATCATCATATACTATAAAAATTATTAGACGCTATATGCCCTTTTAGGGTTGAGCGTCTATAAATAAAATATCCATCCATCCATCCATCCATCTCTCTCTCTGTCACACACACACACGCACACACACACACACACACACACACACACACACAGACGTACATACACACACTCATGCATACATACATAAATACAAACCTACATACATACATAAATACATACATACGTACGTACGTACGTACGTACATACATACATACATACATACATGCATACATGCATATATACATACAACATCGAAGTTAGAAGTAAGAAGTTAGAAGTTAGAAGTAAGAAGTTAGAAGTTAGAAGTAAGAAGTTAGAAGTGAGAAGTAAGAAGTTAGAAGTTAGAAATAAGAAATGTTCCTACCCGCAAACACACATATGCAAGCACACACACACGCACACATGCACACACACACATACATACATACATACCAAACAATATGACACTGATCAGACTGCGCGGATGCGTAGAATGATCTGTGCCTTAGTTATTCAAATATGCAATATGTAGGTTCTCTCACGGCAAGGCCCATTAAAAATTACTATGTTTTTAAATTGCAACAACTATCGGGGCATATCATTTCAAAAAAAAAAAATAAATAAATAAAAATAATAATAATAATAATAATAATAAAATATATGCATAGCAAATACTCGGATCAGTCTGTCCAATCTGATGAGAGTTCACTAATAACTTAAAGACGTATTGTGTTCAATACCCATATAGCGCACATGTAGACTGATCAGACTACTCGGATTTACAAGCTTGTATGAGTCTTCGCTGTGCATGTACTTTTTTTTGTCGGAAATGATGTCCCTACCCGTACACACATACACACACACATGCACGCACGCACGCATACATACATACATACATACATACATACAACATGGAAGTTAGAAGTTAGAAGTAAGAAGTTAGAAGTTAGAAATTAGAAATTAAAAGTTAGAAGTTAGAAGTAAGAAGTTAGAAGTTAGAAATAAGAAATGTCCCTACCCGGCTTTCGTACGTTACCGCCATAGAGTATACATTTTGTCTAAAAATTCTGTTTGCGTCAAAGTTGTTCTATTTTTCGCGGAATAGAAATAACGTAATTGTATACATCGTACCAATTACGACGATTGAACGATTTTTTTCAGTTAGCTCTTTAGATAGAATCATACCTCAAAACAATGCAAGAATAACGATTACACATGTTGGTTTCATTGGATTCTCTCGGACGATATTTGAACACTCGGCTAGCGGCGTTATGTTCAAAACCTTCCTCGGTACTCGGCAAATAGTAATGCGTAAACTGAACGTGTAATTCCTGTATTCTTGCATAAATACTTATCCATACAGATGTTTGAAGTTATTGTCAGATCCTCCAAAAGGGAAGCTGTGTTAAAGAAAAAAAAAAAAAAAAAAAAAACGAACACCATGTTCAAACAATGATACTTACTTGAACATGGTATTTAATTACATATCCTCAAATAGGGCCGTATTTTTGTTTACGCACTGACAAAACGTTGCAGCTCTGAAAGAAGGACTCTTGTTGACGTCAATATAATTCTAGTTTTCCCTCATGGTGTCATTGTATACAACGCACCAAATCTGCTGATTGTAAACTTTTTGGTATTTTCTTTGAGAGTCTTAAATGGGCCACCCGCTGACTGAAAGGCCCTTAGAGCATATGCAAATGGCGAAGCCCCGACCAATTTTCACGTGCCTGGTCAAGACTTTTGCTATGAGTCCTAGTTCTTCAACACGGTTCTTATATTGTGTAGGCGAAGAGCGAAGATCCTGACCAGACTGCGTGGATGCGCAGGCTGATCTGGGTCCACTGTTCGTATATGTTCTGATGTCCCTATTCTCAGCCGCCGGCCCAAATATAGTCATGCAAATAATACCGCGTGTTTGTATCATTGCATTAACATTTACCAAGTCCTGAGGACCTTGTGGGAACATTTTTTTTTTCTTTTCGTTTTAGAACAGAGCCCTTTTCAGAAGATACATGGTCGGCAGGGAAACAATAAAGAAATCACGAATATTCTCTCACTTATACAAAATGGCGGAAAGTCTTTCATATGTATTTTGTCCGCTACAATCTCAATTTTATAACCGACATCACGGGAACTTCCTTGTAATTTCTGATCCCAATGTTCCCCCTTTTCACTACATAAAGTTGTGAATTATTGGAGGGTATTTCCAGACTTCCAAATAAGTGATTCATTTCTCTTTACGGTTGTGTACAGAAACTTAAAATAATGTAGGGAAACATTTTGTTTATTGAATCGCACAATGAAACGAGGCGGAACATAACCGCGCAACCTCATAAACATTAGTGAGGTTTCAAAGTTGAAAGCTTAAACTTTAACCTTCAGACTCTAAATTAAAGCAGAGAACATATTTTCTTATTTTTCACAATAAAACAAAGCTTGAAACTTTATTCAATACACTTCATTCAATATGAGACTAAACCACTTGTCTGAAGAGAGGTAAATATTTTGATATAGTACCTTTCCTTAAATATTAATTTATTCCCCTTTACCAGTATGTTCACACACCTTCTGTCTTTTTGAAAACACTCAGAAAGCCGCATTTGCTTGCCGTTTTATTTTTTATAAAAACAATTTGTTCTGATGGCCATAACTTATCAGAAAACATTTGTCTTTTCTGTTTCTGTATTTGTTCTGAAATATTTACTATCAAAATAAATTTACGGCCAAAAATTGGTCTGACCTATTCGATTTCTGTAATAAAGTATTTTAGTTTTATTTTTTGTCTAAGAAATTATGTTTTTTTTAACATTTATTTACATTTACTGATTTTGTAATTGTTAATGTGTCATAAAAATTATTTGACAATTTCAACCTGCCCCCAATTTACCTACTCTTCCTTTTTCAGTTTGCTTTGTAGCCATTTAACTATGGGGAAAAATAAAAAAAATATCTGATTTAAAAGAAAAAAAATCATTGAGTAGAAAAAAAAAATACATAGATAGCTACGACAAAAGTTTTGCATTAAATCATTACAAAAGTGTTCAATCTTACTGACTCCGTAAATCTGTGTAAAGGACAAGGCAAAAACAACTTTTCGAAAGCCGTCGATTAAACGACAAAATTGGTTATAATGAAAATTTTTCATTGCTAATTCTAGTTCATGTACGACTACTGTTTTGTCCAAACTGCTAACTTCATGCCTTACTGCTGTTAAAAAACATTGGATTAGATACTATGATACTGTTTACGAAAGGGACGGAATTAACTATTTTGGTCAATTAAAAATTCTAATGATAGTTCTCAATAAATTTAAATCTAAAAACTTTCAGGCTTTTAAATTGTCTATATATGATTTTTCTACACTGTATACTACGTCACCTCATCATCTTATAAAAGATAAACTTATTTATTTAATTAACCGAACGTTTATTCGGGAGAATACCCAATTTTTGGCTTGCAATGAAGAATGTGCTTTTTTCACTTCTGATGTATATAATAATCACAATTTATGGTCGTGTCAAAAAGTCTGTGATGCCCTTGTTTATCTTTTGGATAATATTTTTTATTAGATTTGGAACTAAACTTTATAGGCAAACTATTGGTATTCCGATGGGAACTAATTGTGCTCCTGTTGTTGCAGATTTGTTTCTGTTTTGTTATGAGAGAGATTTCATGAAGTCTCTCTCATGCGAAAATCAGGCTGACATTATTGAGGCTTTCAATTCAACTTCAAGGTACCTTGACGATTTATTAAATATTGACAATGTTTACTTTGACCAAATGGTGGACCGGATATACCCAACAGAACTCCAATTAAATAGAGCAAATTCATCCGATACCGAGGCACCTTTTTTGGATTTGAATCTATGTATATATAATGGTACAGTGTCCACCAAAATAAATGATAAACGGGACGATTTTGATTTTGATACAGTCAATTTCCCTTTTCTGGATAGCGATGTCCCTCTGCGTACCTCATATGGGGTATACATATCTCAACTTATTAGATTCGCCAGAGCTTCTTCAAATCTTAATGACTTTAACTACCGTAATAAAGCTCTTACTGCCAAACTTCTTAGGCAGGGCTATCGTTATTTTAAACTTCGTAAGGCATTTTCGTAATTTTATCGCAGGCACAGTGCCTTGTTAGAAAAATATAGTGTCAGTCTGAAAACACTTCTGCAACAAGGTATATCGGAACCAGAATTTTACGGTGACTTAGTGTACAGATTTAGAAAAATTGTAGGTAAATCTAACTTTTCGGAGCAATTCAGAAAACTTATTAACCGTTATAAAAGAATTGGCTATAGCCTGGATATTATGCGGAAGACTGCATGCCTAGTTGTCAACCCAATCATTGTTGATGGCTATGCTTCACTCTTTAAATGCACGACTGCGGTTCGGGCCTCAGACTCAATGACGGTCTCTTCGTAAAACTTTAACTAGTGGGTTGGGGCTTGACGATATGTCTTTGGCTTGGCCCGCCGTGGTTCAACTATTGGTTTTCATTACTCTGGCATACAGTAGAATTAGCCATGGGTACTCGTCTTTGTTTATTATAGTGATTAATTTGATTTTTAAGTTTTCGCTTTGATGCATTGACATAGTTGGGAGCCTTAATGCGAACCGAATTTTTATGTGTTTCTGTATTAAGAGTAGCATCGGGACCCAGGGTGAAGTTAGCTAGCTGTAAAAGTGCTTTAACCCGCCGCCTTCCCCCCCCCTCCCCCCTCTCCCCCCATGTGGTTTGCTCTACTGACCGTTCTAAGGCGGTGGTCCCGGTGTTGGTCTTACTCTTTGTTGCTTTGTGGTTTATTCTACGAGGCGACTTGTTGTATGTCTTTCCGTGTGTCATTTTGTTCTTGTGTTTTCAGTCCTTTTAGTACTGCGATTACCTCGCTTGGGGAAGAGAGAGCTAATCTTGGTGCTTTTGGTACGTGTGTTAGGTTTGTGCTTGTTTGGATTTGTCGGTTTCCTCTTCCTCTTGGGGTGTGGGAAGGGCTGCGGTTTGTGATTGTGGCACTCCCTGGGCTTTTCTCTTACCTTTTTTGGCTGGTAGTACGGACTCCAGTACTCAGTTTTGCTAACCCTAGTATCGGAAAGATATATAATTTATTTCGATATAGGAAGTGCCTGGACATGCATGTATATATAAACTGCATAGCAGCTATGAATACATCGCATTTCGAGAAAACTCGCGCGATTCTATGGAGGCCCAGTTGATACTTAACAAATTCGAAGTTACAAAACCTTGTACATTCGGGTTAAAACCATAAAAAAAAAGAAAAATGCTCCAAACAGAGAGCAGAATGTTTATTTTCTCATGCGCATGTGCAAAAATGACGTTATTAGTGACAGCCCGGTTGTTTTCCGCTTTTAAGAGAAAGTACCCCGTTTTCCTGTCTGACATCAATTTTTAAATATCGCATGCAAACTGCGTTTCAAATAAACCTTCTACCATTGTCTGTAGCCTTTATTAGAAGGTATACAGAAATGGATTAGCACCAAAAATGTTCGTTGTTTCGTCCAGTATGACCGCTACAATAAACCTGTAAGAAAACGTTTAATTGCAATTTTTATGACATTTCGTATGACACATTTTAAATATTATCAGACATCTTTCGGGCGTTCGTGCTTATGGTTTTCAATAAAATATATTCGTATTAACGTCTGTATTGTACTTAAGTAAGTCTTAAATATGCGTATGGAGGGTAATCGCCGCGCATTTCATTATGCCTATAATTTAAAAACCTTTCTTGACAAACTATACTGGGTAAGAATGTATGATGACCAAACATAATATTTGACGTTATTTCCGCAAACAAAAATGTTCCTCGAAATTCCGTACAGTACACGCCATTTTACAAAATGCGACAAGACTTAAACAGTCAGTGCTAATTTACATTCAGACATCAACAGTACAGATTAATTTATCGCGAGTTGGGTGCATATTGGGTGTATTTTATCTGTAAGTATATACATGTGTACTATACGCTTCATAGAACTTACAGTTGCTTGGCAAAACTCTAAACAAATATCATGCAAAATGTATGTGTTTCCCTAAAATGCAATTAGTTTCGCATTTTTATACAGCGGTTTTGTATGAAGCAGTACCCAAGCTTTATTTATACAAAAACTTAGCTGCATATCTTTCCGACTGTAGGTTACGTGTTTTTAGCAAGATACAGGAATTGAGAAACCGACTATGGCATAAAAACTTCACTCAAGAGGTGACAGTTAATCAAAACTGCTAAGCATACTTGTAAGACCTCCAATGCCTATCGATAATTGTCAAATGACTCATCAAAATTGCTTGCCATATCTATAAGTAGGACTTTCAATGTCCATCGACGATTTGTCAAAATTGCTTGCCATACTTGTAAGTAAGATGTTCAATGCCCATCAATAATTTGTCAGTTGTCGCCGAATTGCTTGCCATACCTTGGTTTGTAAAATCATTCGTCAAAAATGTTTGTCATCCGTGTAAGTAAGACCTTTAATGTACATCGATGATTTGTTAATGTATTAGTCAAAATTGTTTGCCTTACTTGTAAGTAAGACATTCAATGCCCATCGATGATTTGCAAATTGATTCGTCAAAACTGCTTGCCATACTTGTAAGTAAGACATTGAATGCTCATTGATGATTTATCAAATGATTCGTTAAAATTGCCTACCATGTATTAAAGTAAGACCGTCAATGCCCATCAAGTATTTGTCAACTGATTTTTTTAAAGTTGCTTGCAGTACTTGTAAGTAAAACCTTCAATGTCCATCAATGATTTGTCATTTTTTCGTCAAAATTACTTGCCATACTTTAAGTAAGACCTCCAATGCCCATCGAGGTTTTGTCAATTATTCGTCAAAATTACTCGCCATACTTGTGAGACCTTCAATGTCCATCAATAGTTTGTCAATTTATTGTCGAAATTGCTTGCCATACTTGTAGGTAAGACCTAAATGCCAATCACTGATTTGTCAGTTAATCTGTCAGAACTGCTTACCATACTTGTAAGTTATACTGATCAATTATTTGTTAGTTGTATCGTCAAAACTGCTTACCACATGTGTAAGTAAGACCTTCAATGCCCATCACTGATTTGTCAATTGATAGGTCAAGATTGCTTGCCAAACTTGAAAGTAAGACCTTAAATGTACATTAATGATTTGTCAGTTGGTTGGTAAAAACTGCTTGCCATGCTTGTAAGTAAGACCTTAAATGCCCATTAATGATTTGTCATTTGAACTGTCTAAATTGCTTGTTATACTTGTAAGTAAGACCTTCAATACCCATCAATGACGGGTAAATCGTTTCTTCAAAATTGCTTATGACACTTGTAAGTAAGACCGTTAATGCCCATCAGTGATTTGACAGTTGATTTGTCAAAATTGTTCGCCACCCTGTAAGTAAAACTTTAATGCCCATAAATTGATGCGTCAAATGCTAGCTTACCATACCGAAATATAGAGCATCAATGCCCATAAACTGACTTGTTAAAATGACTTACCTTACATAAAAGTAATGCTTGCAATGTATCAATACATTAATTTGACAAAACAGTTTATCGTACCTAAAAAGTTGGTTAAATATCAGGGTCGTTAAATGACAGTATGTTTGACATTTTCTTTTAAAACTATACATGTGACCTTAATTTCTTTGCTGTAATTACAACACTTACTAGAGTGAACACATATTCGCTTTATTTGACTTCAATACTAGTTTTTAACCTTATGTGACTCAGTTTGAAGAAAAAATAAAAAAAAAAAAAAACAAAAAAAAAAAAAACACTTCGAACTGAAAATCGTCACGAAAAAAACTCTTATCGAATCATGAAATTTATGTCAGAAATATGGTCGACAGAATAACTTTATTTTTTTTATCCACACTAACTCAGTATAAAAAGAATACTAGAATTTAACAACACACAAAATCTGACAAAGTTTCATGAAGACTGGGTAAATTTGTGACCTTAAGAATGTTCTCAGGGAATGTTAATTTCTAATATTTTTCATGATTATATTTTATATCTCTATTATGCTGACAACCCGCTCTGTATCGTTGAAACACATAAACATCTTGGCATTTATCTATCTGCTAATAATAAATGGACAAAACATTAAGATTCTATTATTGATACTACTTCTAAGCAAGTTTTCTACCGGAGAAAGCTGAAATACAAATTATCTAAAAGTACACTCTACAAGTTATATTGTACGTACATAAGGTCTGCATTAGAATACGCCTCGGAAGTCTGGGACGCTTGTTCTGTTATCTATGCAAACCCATTAAAGCAAGATAAGTTGAACGCAACCGTATTGTAACAGGACCCTATATTTGCTTCTCTTCGCTCTCTGTATAACGGATCCGGTTGGGAAACCTTAGCAGATAGAAGAAAACGGAGAATTTTAATACTTGTGTGCAAATTAACAGAGTAAACGAAGTCAGCGCTAAAAATCTTAGAACGGAAAATAATTTTAATTAACGTCCTCAAGACTATGTTCATATGAGTGGTCATTTTTCCATCAACACTAAGGTTATGGAATGATAAAGATACCACGAGTTCATTCTCTTCCTACTCTTTCACAATTTAAGTGAAGTTTACAAACAATACCTGAAAAAATAAAATGTACGTCTGAAGTAGAGCGGAAGTGTAACGCAATTCTCACAAGAATCAGGCAAAGATGTAGCAGATTAAAAGCCAATCTCTCATGGAAACATTATTCAAAATTCCATATGTAACTGTCGAGCTTCAAATGAAACAGCCGAACATTAAATTTTCGAATGTGGCCTTTATACTGCCAAACGCAACATACTGTTTCACAATTGTGATCCCTCTCTGATTGACAATCTTCATGTTATTACTTCAGGATCTCCAGATTATGGTAAGGAAAACACACAAAATAATTATTCAATCTAATTTTGAATTTTATCAAAGACGGTCTTAGATTTAATTAAATACAGGCCGGACGTGTTGTGACTTCAACATTTATGATGATATCATGTCCTGCTTTTTATTTTTTGTCTACCTTGTACTGACCCTGGTCTTGTTCTACACTTTTTTAACCTGTCTTGTTCTTCAGTGATCCGTCATATCGTGACTTGTCTTGCTCTGTTCTGTTATATTCTGTTATATTCTGTTGTTCTTCTCTCTTGGTTTGCTATGTGTTCTGGTTCAGTTTGTTATCAACGGCGATAACACGTCTTTTGAATGAGGTATTTGTAAGAAAATGAATGTTGACATTTAAAACTATTTCTAATACGTATGAATTGCATTTTGCCATTATACCATTAGAAAAAAAAACGTCGCTGAAATGTTTTTCGGACGATTAAAAATGCAATAAAATACGTGTAATCTAATCTAAAACAGACAAGTTATTTATTTAGTATTTTCACAGGAAAACGAGGCTTTTCAACCAAGGAGACAATCTGAATGAAATTTCTGAAAAATAAAACAAATTATCATTAGTTTGCATCCTGTGATGTAGCCTACAGCGCGATAAGCGCATAATGCATTGTTGACGCAATACTATACCACCGATAGAAAGTTAAGACCATTGAGCACACTGGGAAGATTTTACGCATTTTAAACAATGTAGACAACTTTTATGACTCCTGTTTGTTTTCTTGCACACTACGTCCCTTCTGAAAAAGGAATCTAACTGAAAAGGAAAGAATTTGATTCAACGGGGAGTAGACCCCTTAGGGTAAGGGAGGTGGAAGTGATTTTGATAGAGGTACCCTATGCCCCCCCCCCCGACCCCCGCCCCCACCCCACACCCCACCGACCCTCACCCACACATTTGATCCTCATCTAAGCATATCCGACTGATATTGTTTCCAAACGTGGACATATGAAAATGGTGCATGGTTTCTAACATTTTGTGTAGTAGTGCTTTCTGACTGTCATGGCATATACGCCGCGCAGTTCTTCAACTGCAGGCTCTGTTTTTACTTTACTTAGAGCAAAGATAATTTCTGTTGGAGTACACTGATACACAAATGCCTAAAAATACTATATGGATATTTATAACGTTATAAGTCTATGAATGTGTAGCCACATAATATATATATATATATATATATATATATATATATATATATATATATATATATATATATATATATATATATATATATATATACACACACACAGCAGTGTAAATGTACTATCCTCGGAGGATAAGTTGACAGTGACGTCACTGATCGTTTATAATGTTAGATCTTGTCCATTATAATAAATAGGTAAACGCCACCCGAACAGCTACCTTCACCAAGTACCGTAAGCAGCGGTAACAGTAAATTTATACGCAGTAGCTTAGAGGTAGTTTTCCTAGACTGCAATACCGGTCATTATGCATTCGAGTCCTACTGTTTCATTATTTTTTTTTATTTCTTACTTTTTTGTTTTTGAATTAAATATAAAAGAAAATATCTAAAGAAAGAAAATGTATTTTGCAATTATCGATTATGGAACAGATTTAAAATAGTTAAGAAAAAGACAAGACATAAATCGGTAAGTCTAGTTAAACTTTTAGTTTGAATGATTTCCACGTGCTGACAATCCGTGCGACATAAAATAACTTGTAACGTTTCCCCGATCATTCATGCAAAAATCTGCTTTACCTAGGTAGAGTGGTTGCTGCCGTGATGTCCTGTCAAATTATCTTCCGAGCACTGTAAAGCAAGATATTGTTTATTGACCCTAGTTGCATTATGTATTTTTCTATCATATTATTGTTATATCTTTCACGTGTGTGTATGTGTGAGCATCTCTCTCTCTCTCTCTCTCTCTCTCTCTCTCTCTCATTATTACCGAAGATTGACTTCTCCAACCGGGTATTACATTACTTTACTTTACTTTACTTTACTCACTCGCTCACTCACTCGCCGACGTCGATTCAAGTCCAAGGACATTTCAATGTTAATGATTGTTTCACCGACGTTGTGGACTAATAAGGTTGAATAAACATCTGAACATATGAACATGACATAGCATCGACGTTGTAAAGACGTTGTATCAGCACTGCATGTGCGCTAGGATATTAAAACGCAAGCCACCATTATCACATATTAACTATTTTAATGCCTCAACATCCTCATTCATCATATTCATAAATCTTGAATAAGAAAATTCACATTTACATTACCGTGTCTATCATAAGTATTGGGACAGTCAGGCCTGAGCAAACAGGACCCAGATCTGACGTAGCAGAACGCGGCGTCTGATCTAAGTCTGAATTGTTTGCCACTCATCGAGCAATTTTAAGACGCATCAACAGGGCGCCAAATGGGCTTGTTCAAATTTTAGCAGAAGTAAGATTAGATGGTACTGTGTCCGAATATTAAGTATAAATACGGTGTTTGAGCTAATGCCACTCAAGAGTCAGGTTAGAGGTAAACTTTTACCGCCCTATGGGCTCTAAAAACAGATGATAAACTAATGACATTTTTTTCTTACTTATTCCCAGGAAAAAAAGTCTTCGACATTTCATGCAAATTGTCTCCATTGAGAGACAATTTGCATGAAATGCCAAAGTTTTTTTTTCTGGGACGAATAAAAAAAAAAGTATTTCAAAATATCGTCTGCTGAACATTTTACCCAGCACGCGAAGCGTTAAGAGTCAGTTTATACCCCATAACAATAGCAGATAAGATCAGAACCCTGTTATTACTTTGTTTTAACAATATTTTATTTCAATGTGTCGAAACATTTACATTTAAATACATAGACCAGAATACAATGGCACAATCATACAGGATTTGAAAACAAGCATATCATGCTTCTTTGAATCATCTCCTGCAATAAAGTTACATTTCGAATGGAGTATGTCTAACTTATACTACATATGTAAACATTTTTCGTGAATAATTCATTGTTCAATTAAATAATAATGAAAGCAAGACAGGAAGAAAGAGAAAGAAAAGAAGAAGATTAAAACAAGAAAGAAAAGAAAGAGGAGAAGAAAGGAAGAAAAGAAAAGAAAAAATAAGTCTGCGCGTCGATAAATTAATAATAATGGTAACAACCGTGATCAGTGTTGTTGAACATCAATAAGTACGCTTGTTGATTACTGTAACATACCATTTCCAGGTTAAATCCAAAAGTCTAATTATTTGATGAAAACCGTTTGGTTGGTTGTATATATTTATGAACTGCCCGGAAAATGACTTCATTACCTTCATCTGATAATGTATCATCCCCGAACAAGAGAACAACTTCCGATGGTTCAACATAATTGCTAACTGTGAGCAATAATTCTCTACGAAAGTCATTAAACTTCGGACATTTAAAAAGGAAGTGAGAAGTATTTTCCACAGCTCCGCAGGTACAATATGGTTCGGGGATCAAATTTCTCCGATAAGTGAAATTTTAATGTACTGCATTCAGTTCTTAGTCTTGTATGAAGTATTTGATTACGTCTGTCGCCAAAGAAGTAATATTTAGGAATTTTCGGGGTATTTCTCACAAATTTATATTTAAAAGACGTCAGTCTGTGCTGATTTTACATCAGCGGGAAGATTATTCCACTCTCGAAACGTAGAAGGAAGAAATGAGTCGAAATACAGTCTAGAATTTGCATGAACCTGTTGATAATTATCAGCATTACGAAGGCTGTAGGGAGTCTCATTCCCTACTCGAGGAGGAACAAGATCTACCAAGTAATCTGGACCCAAACCATTCTGCATTTTGTACAACAAGAATAATTTGTGAAGTTTCCTTCTTTCAGAGAGTTTTAGCCAACCTAATTCTCTATAAAGTTTATCAATTGCCACCAGTTTTGTGGTTCCTGAAACGTTCCTTCCCGCTTCAATCCGTATTTTTTTCTAATTCATTAATTTGTTGTTAGGAACAGTTGTCCCATACAACGTCTGCGTATTCTAAAAGTGGCCTTATAAACGAAAAGTAAATGGTTTGTAGTGATTTTCTGTCCATTGTAAATTTCATCGATCTTAGCAGGTGTAAATGAGACCAAGCTTTTTCATGAATATAGTTCAAATGTACCGGCCAGTCACATTTATCTGAAAAATAAATTCCCAAGTGCTTGTGACACTTGACTTCTGGAATTGGGACATGATTAAAAAATAAAGTACGATGATTACGTCTACATAATCTTCGTGATATCAGTAATGCTTCGGTTTTCTTAGCATTAAAACCTACAAGCCATTTGGCAGCCCAGTTTGCAATACGTTCAAAGTCTATGTTTAAAATTTGCGCAGCTGAATCAAGAAAGTCAACAATGATATAAATCGTAGTATCATCTGCGAATAATCTTATGTTAGAACGAATTTCATGGACATTATCATTGATATACAGCAAGAACAGAAACGGTCCAAGAATGGAACCTTGGGGAACACCGGCTTTGACCTCTTCCCACTCAGAACAACCACCAGGAATAGTTACCCTCTGGAATCTGTTAGAAAGATAATTACCTATTATTACTTGAACGACCCTTGCGAAAAGATGCCGTCGGACCATGCGCGGACAGTGAAGTCAAGGTCAACCAGTTGCCGGTATATCCGGGCACTCTGATCAGAGCCTCGACTGTTGGCTTTCGGAATCGTTAGATACGACAGACTACGTCAACGGACAGCAAATGCCTTATAAAACTGCGCATGTGCAGGTTAATCTGGGTCGTCACTGTTCGCATAGCAACTGAGAGACACCTTTTTTTTGAGCGAATAAATTTTCTCCAGACTGTGAGACAAATGCCACAAGTTCATAAGCAAAGCTGCGCATGCAACTTGTCTAGTGCGCCCGGTCTTGGAATTTTAGATCCCCTGGGGGAAAGATTCACCCGCGACGAAAAGCAAAGGTGCTGACCGAATGGATCTTTGCTGTTTGCCCGTCGGTGTTCTTTTACCCATCTTTTGGCAAATTCAGCAGACGACACTTTGAAATATTATTTATTTATTTTTTCCAGACAATAGACTGAAACAATTCATGTAAATTGTTTCTTGAGGAGACAATTTGAATGAAATATTAAAGCCTATATAGCTATTGTCTGGGAAACAACTATGCTATGTTGGTAACACGTCAGCAACGACAATAACAATGGATGCCATTCGGCGGAAAAAAAATAAATAGTACGAGAATATAACTGTGATTTTAACGTTATCTTTACGAGAAAATACATTTATACAACTATGCAATTTTTTTCTTTTTTTTAAGTAGTTTCAGTTTTAAGACAATTAAGCATGGATACATCTAGTACATTTTTGGTATCTTTTTGAAGAAAAATGGCAATTTAGTCAAGGTTTGGAGAATTTGCTTATTTTGTGTGCATATCCCATTCTCGATTATAATTATTTTCTCATATCAAACTTCTATTAAATTTTAAGCCATAAGTTTCATCTAACAAGAAGTCCATATAAACCTGAGTCGATATACATGTATAAGCATATGAGCCCAGCTGGCTAATTTCTCTATATACTTTTAGCTAATTGGTTGCGAGGGGAAATATAACTGTTGATTATGTAGTTCGAGTGCATCTTAACCAATACCTTAAGCAATATGGAGTTCATGTGTAAACATTAATAGTTTAACGGCCAAACTCTATATAGATTGTTCTGTTGCACTCCCAGAAAGAAATATCCCAGTTCTATCATATGTCATGTGTGTATATATAGTGCTTGGATTACCATGTTGTACATAGTTATCTATGGTCAGTTTCTCATAATAAGTAAATAAGTGAACTCAGGAATTGGTCCAATGAGATCCACATCAAGCCCCAACACCAAAGGGAAAGACAAACAAATACAATTATTGCATAAAAAGCAGTGCCGGACGTTATTAACAGCCGTGCAAAAACCGACGAAAAGCCATGTATTAACAAGGCAATTAACGCGCTGTTAGTGCATGGCTACGCACTTTCAATATGCTCGTACCTGGGCCACAGAAGTGCTGCCGTCACGAGATGTGTCCTGCCCTGCCCTAGAATAAGAGCAGTACGTGGAAATAGCGTTCGCGTGACATCGGTGAAAAGGCGAAACAAAATAGTGCAAGAAATAACGCGAAATGTAGCAATTGTTTTCAATTTTTATGCAATAATAGCGATTGAACATGGTTTTTCAATGCATTAACATTCGCCAGGTCCCCAGGGAGGTGTTGAAAACCGCGGCATCCGGCCTCGGTTTTCAACACCTCCCTCGGGTCCTGGCGAATGTTAATGCATGAAAAAACATGTTTGATCTCTATATTGAGCAATCATTAAAATAAACAGATGGCACGCAGAGTTGGCAGCTCTTTCCCAAAAGGTGGCAACTCTGCTACCCAAATAAATGAATATTTCTTATGCTACCCAAATAAAGAAAACACGAGAACATTAGAAAGTGAAACACTACATAACAATTAACCAAAAGTACCACAATGAAAGTACCGCCTTGGAACGGTCCGTAATGAATTACTGCAGGGGGCGGGGTATAGGGGTGGGGTGGGGAGCTTAAGCTAGCTTTACGGGATCCCAACCCTCGCTCTCAGTTTCCTTACTGGTAAAACATATATTATTTCGGTCCATGTGGAGGTCTTCTTATTCGTCCATGAATCATTCAGGGCATAAATAAATCACAGACAAGTTCTATGATAAAGATGAGGACTCAGCAGAACAACGTGTTCAGACACTTAGATCCCTGTGTTATCAAACAACAGCACTTAAATACTGGAGCAAAAGAAAACCACCGGTGAACCCCGACGAGCCAAGAAAAAGACATAAAAAGCTCCGGCCAAGACCATCGAATGAATAGATTTTAAGTCGGGCCATCATAGTGTCTGTAAAGTATGTTACTGCAAGAAATCTGATTAAGTAAACTAAAACATAGCTTAAAACGCTGTTATGTCAGGTTACCAAAATTTCTATTGAAAATTTTGAAATACTTATCGCTAATATGGAAATATTTACCTTCATTTGCTGTTATTTACTTAACGTTTTATGATTACCGCCTATAACCTCCTTTGATGTATAAAAATCCCCTTATGAATTCTTCATTGAGAACTGTCTACCTAATGATACCAAATTTGCAATAAAATAAAATCGATAGTAAGCGTTGCATGTCAAACTGACCTTTTTTTTTATAAAAAAAAATCTTGTAATTGCTAATACGATGCACTACGAAAACACGCCTATTCAAATATATTGAAAATTTCACCACCAAAACCTGACAGTTTTCAGATAAAAATTCTGATATTTTTCATATTTCTGCTCATAACATGGATTGTCGGAACTCGTTAGAACCGCCTTGCCGAGCAGAAATAAGAAAAATAATGTATATCCCTGTAAACCCCAGTTTTACTATATTAAAGTTGGTTTAAGAGCTTCAAAATTATATAGGTAGGTTTTCGTGTTGGTATTATTATTATGTGTTGACTGATATCTTTCTATATTTGATCTGGGCTTTTATTCACACACATAGAAATACCAAATTAACACTAAGTATTCAGATACCTTAACTCTTTGCCATTATCGTAAAAACTGAATAAGACCATTTTACTCCTTGTCTAAAAGTTGCTGGATAAGTGATAAATAGTGTAGACACTGATCATTCAGCGATGTCTGATCTGCGCCTAAACTATTTGTTTACGTTTCTCTGTCCAAACACTCACAGTAAATACAGTTAGCATCCTTCTGTTAGTCTCCTCTCGATGTTGATACTACTATTACTACTAATACTACTACTACTTATAATAATTAGAGGAAGAAGAAGAAGTAGAAGAAAAATTGGATACTGCCTTTGTCTTGTCTGCTCATCAAATATCAGTAAAATATAAGTGAAGATAGTACACAGGAAATGCCACAACCACGAAGCACAGCCCTCCCGAGGCACCAAAAAGAAAAGGAGAAATGAGGAACAAATAAAGACAAAACAAACGCCATATATGAAACCACAGATGCGCAAGAACATCAGAGGAACCGCCTTAGAACGGTCAATAGACAAACTACTAGGAGGGTATGTAATTTAACATCTTCGTAACGTCCAAATAACTAGCCAAAACAAATATAGTGAAGACAACACAAATTCACGATATGTTACTGTAACATTTTAATATTTTGGACTGACTAGCAACAAATACAGATTTGTTATGTAAGTGCACATTTTTAAGAACTGATACCTAAAATAGTAATAGTTTAAGTAGAGACACACAAATGTTGTCATGTTGTCACGTCCCTGTTTTATCTTGAATATATCTTACATGTACATAGTATAAAAAGAAGTTTGTATCGATTTTTATTAACCAGGTTAGATTAATGCATTTGTAACTGGAGCGCTGATTATGATGACAGTTTTACTTTTTAAGCAAGTAGGTACACTTCAGCTTTCAAGTTACGGTATTACGGTAATCACGAGATAGTTATGCTGAGGGTGTATTTGATTATTTACGTCTATATACTTGAGCGGTTACCAGAACACTATATATTCCGAGTGAACCTAGGTTTGGTGATCAATATCTTCACTGTTCTGGGATTGATTTTCGTCTCAAGGCTATCTTTTGAAAAGGGAGACAATTTTCTGTCGTAATTTTGCAGTTTTGTAGCGTTCCGAGAGAAAAATGTTTTTTACTTCATAGTTTTAGCAGTTGCTGTGTGAAACTTTGCACCGTTCGGACAATCGAACAGGTTATTTTAAATCTTGACTATCACGGTATTCTTGTGAATATTATTTTTAGATCTTGAATTTCACGGATTACTTGTGGACACAATGTTTCAAAACGTGCCACATTACTATAAAAGTTCCCTGGTTGAATAGAACGATACACACTATAAATTCATTTCATCGAAGACTAATCCTTGTCTTCCTTTTTCTAATCTTCACGTTGTGTTGTATCTGGGGAATCTGACCATGGTAAGTCAATAATTTATTTTAATTTTATTCTTGCAATATTCTTGCTCGTCTTTACCGCAGCTAAAATTCGAGTAGGTAAATTTATTGCTTTACTACGTTGCGATTTTATGTATCATTCGTACTTACAAACCCGGCATGATAAGTAGATAGACCCTGATCAGATGTGTATACTTTGGTTATATGTGTAGACCCTGATCAGAATGCAATCATTAATATTTTTATTTGAATAAGATAAATGGATCGGTGCAATGATAGCACTACCTTACTTTGATATTACATATTCTCATCTGACATGTCCATACCAGACATATACGCTTAAATGTAAGACACAGTTAGGCGTTATGTTGTTATGTTAACCGCACACACCGTACATATACGCGTAAAAGTACGCTACCGTTAGGCGTTATGTTAACTGCATACACATTCATTAATTAGCGCGATTTACACAAATGACATAGACTATATTCACCTTGAACACATATACAGAGGTCCTTTTTATTTTAATCACAAGTCTGTTTACTAGAATATTTTACGGTGAAATGGCTCAAGCAGCCAGGAGTCATGTTTGAGGCTATGACGATGGCATGTTGATATTGTACCCAATGATTACGTGGGGACGATGTGTGATCGTGTAATCATTGTGGTATAATGGCAGTTATAATTTATTTTAGCCTTTAGCGTTCTAAAGGATTCTTACAGTGGAAGGCGCATGGGTTCTTCCTGTAAGAATGTGTAATCGTCGAGATGCCATTCCTCCGATTAGTTAATACGGATGTCAGATATATTCTGACTGTGTGTCTGCCTGTGTTAGATTTTTTTTACAATATTATATGTCATTAACAGCGTCCATGTGGTTTTAGGATCTGATTTTGCTATATAATAATCAATTGCAACGGACGTCGCATTTATAACATTTGGCGTACACACTCTGTATATCTAGTGGAAATTAATAAGGAAATATCTTGTCATGTTTGATATCGAGAGTTCTAGGACATGATACTTATTTTCAGGTCCCGTATCCGTATCCGTTTATGTATCTGTTTCACCACTGTTATCGTCACTGTGATTGACCATCAAATGTTTTCCGGCAAGTTTTGTTCAAAGTTCTATAGAAACAAGTGTTAGTGATAACCGGAAATATCATGGAGGATACATCCGTGGACAAGTTACGTAATTACTTCAAATTTATATTATATTTAATTATGGAAATATAATTAAATAGTTTTTTTCAGATTATGAAGTTTAACAGTACCTGTGGATTATGGAAGCTTCGGAACATAGGAATTGGAACATGGTAATTTGAACTTTAATTATAGTTTTTTTTTTAACTTTTTAAATACATGCTTGTTTTTATTCTACAAAGTGTTGTGTTTATCCTCTGATTGCTTGTGATTGCGTCTAGTCCATCGTCACCGTCCCAACGCTCGTCCGATCACGTGACACATGTAAGAACACTTAACAAACATGAATCAAGCAAAAACATCCACATACATTTAAAGTGCACTCGAGTGCATATTCACGAGATGTTACTGCAACACTGTACCATTTTACCTGACTATCGGCACATTAATGTTTGTCATGTAACTAAAGTAACTTCCATGTAACATTTTCGCAGCATTCAAGTAAGAAGCAAAACATCCAGATATAATGAATACGATAGCCATGCCCTGTACTCATGACACCAATAGATGTTTTTTGTTTGTTTTGTTTGTTTTTTTTTTTTTTTTTTTTTTTTGTTTTTTTTTTTTTCTTGGTATGTGTGGATCGGTGGGGGTAGGCCGTTTGCTACAAACTCGCAAAATAAGCTACCTCTCAGTTCGGTCCCTTTACTTTAAGTGGCCTACAACGCTTCATAATGTATCTGGTACACCCACGGGAAACTTTTCAATGAAACATTAACCTGTAATGTCTGATGCGAAGATAGAAAAAGAAACTACCGACATCATAATCATCGTCGTCATCATGAGCATACAAGGCATTTAGAAGTGTCTGCATAAACAAATGGTGCTTATGTCGGATCATAATGTGCTAAATGAGGAGGCTAAAACATTTATACCATATATAGCATCTTGGCCATCTTGGATAACGGTTCTCAAAACATTCCCCAGCCTTGAACTTGTCCATATGTAATTTGAGTTCAGTCAGCCTTAAGAAGCTTATGATAACCCTGCCTAAGAGACAGTGAGGGCTTTGTTACGACAGTCGAAGTCACTAAGGTTTGAAGAAGCTCTTGCAAATCGAAAAACTAGAGATATGTGTACCTCATATGAGGTACGCCGGGGTGTGTGTGTGGGGGGAGGGGGGTGCCTGGTGGGGGGGACATCACCATCCAAATTTTAGTGGAAACTGTACCATTAGATACGGATAGGTCAAATCCAAAATAGGTACATGTACCACGGTATCCGATGCATTGGCATCTACTTTACTGGAGTTCAGTATTGCATATGCAGTCCACCATTTGATCAAAGTATCAACAAGGTACGAGGGCGAGTCAATAAAAAACAGCCTAACTTATTTCTGGGTGAGATCGATCTCATTTTTTCGATGTAATTGCCCTCTAGAAGGATGCACGGACCAACGGTGTTCCAGTGCCATCAGCCCAGAACTGAAGAAGCCAGGGTTCTTGTCTCCGACTCACTCCCCTCAACTGCCACCACGACTTCTTTGTTGGACCGGAAATGACGTACACGGATATCCTTTTTCAAGTTTGGGAATAGGAAATAGTCACTAGGAGCTAAGTCCGGAGAATAGGCGGGGTGCGGTATTAGCTCGTATCCATTCCGCTCAACAGCATCCATTGCAATTTTGCAAGTGTGGACTCTCGCATTGTCCTGTTGGAGCAGAATCCCTTTGGAGAGTTTACCTCACGGATCGCAGTTTCACGGATCGCAGTTCTCAGGTGGTCGAGCAAATTTGCATAATACGCACCTGTTATTGTACTTTTCTTTACTAGAAAGTCCAGCATAATAACGCCTTGTGCGTCCCAAAATACAGTTGCCATCACGTTGCCAGCAGAGGGTTGCGTTTTGAACTTCTTTGGCCTCGGAGACCCCGGCCCTACCCACTGGCGACTTTGAGCTTTATTCTCTGGCTCATAATAATGGATTCGGGTCTCATCTACAGTAACCAGACGTGAAAGGAAATCTTCCTTTGACCTAAACCGCTTCAACAATGCGCTGCATACTGATGCTCTGGTTGCCATTTGCTCGTCGCTAAGGGATTTTGGGATCCAACGGGCTGTTAGCTTGCGCATACCCAAGCGATCATGTAAAATTGTTGAAACGCTACCATGTGAAATGTGTAATCTATTCGCTATTTCTTCCACCTTGATTCGCATATCAGAGTACACCAGATCCCGTACTTTGTTATACATTTCTTCATCGGTGGCATCTGATGGGCGTTCAGACCTGGTTTCGTCTTCTAAAGACGTTCTACCGCGTTTGAATTCCCCAACCCAGAAATTAACTTGTGCATATGACGGTGTAGATGGTCAACTCGCAATGTATTTCCTGACCTGTTTCCCCTTTCAAATACAAGTACCGAATTACACCACGGTAATAAACTTTTGACGAAAAGCTTGCTTTTGCATCGCAAGCCATGTTTGACATTCAATATCTTATGAGTGAATGACGCGATAAAGGTGCAATTTTGCCCTCAGGCCTAAAACATGTATTGAAACAAGGCATGAAAATCGTGGGTGTCTCGGTCAATTGGAAATGGGATAGGCTGGTTACTTATTGACTTGCCCTCGTATATCGGAATCAGAATTTTACGGTGTCTTGGTTAACAGAATAAGAAAAATTATGGGGCGATCTATCTTTTCGGAACTATTCAGAAATTCAATTAACCGTTATAAAAGTAAAGGATACAGCCTAGATATTATGCGGCAGACAGCATGCCTAGTTATCAATCCAATCACTGTTGATGGCTATGCCTCGCTCTTGAATTGCACGACGGCGGATTGGGCCATAGGCTCAATGACGGCCTATTCGTAAAGCTTTAACAAATGGTTAGAGGCTTGATGATATGTATGCGGCTTGGCCCGCCGTGTTTCAGCTATTGATTTTCTTTCACTCTGGCTCAAAGTGTGTGTAGAATTAGCCAATAGTACTCGTCTTTGTTTAACATAGTGATTTATTGCATCTATGTTTTCGCAATGATGCATCGACTGAGTAGCGAGCCATTCCATCACGAAAAACGCCTATATAATTTTGACCCCCTTAAACCCCACTTTTATATAGTAAAACTGGGGTTTACAGGGGTATACACTATTTTTCTTATTTCTGCTTAAAAACATAGATTGTGGGTACTCGTTAGAACCGCCTCGTCGAAGCGGTTCAAACGAGTACCTACAATCCATGTTTGGAGCAGAAATATGAAAATTATCAGAGTTTTTCATCTGAAAAATATTCAGTTTTTGGAGGTTAAATTTTCTATATATTTGAATAGACGTGTTTTCGTAATGCTGCGAACCGATTGTTTATGTATTTCTGTATTAAGAGTAGCATCGAAACACAGGGTGAAGTTACTGCTGACCGTTCTAAGGCGATGGTCTCGGTGTTGCTCTTACCCTGTGAAGCTTTGTGGTTTATTCTACAAGGCGATTTATATTAAATCCTGCCTTGCGTTTGTCCTTGTGTTTCTACTTATCTCGTTTAGTTTGTGTCCTTGTCTCTATTCCAGGGCGACGCTACGTTCGTTTTCTGTGACGTGAGGGATTGTTGCTCCTTCTTCGCTGTCTTTTTCTTCTTGTTCTGTCGGCATGCTTGTCTCTTGTGCCGGATAAGTTATATGAGAAAATGGGAAAAGTCCACGGCACAAGATGTGCACAATATCAACGAAAAACTAAAATGACTTACATGCCGTTGATAACTTTAATTACGTATATAAATTAACGAAGTACTTTCGCCTGTGCGGCTTTTCAATGTGTTACTGACGTTGTTGCTAAGCAACGTAACAGACGTTAACGAAACGGCTACATTATAACGTAATCTGTATTGTGACTGTCAAGACAGAGAAACAAGACGAGAAAAATTCCCTTGAGTGCACATTTGGACACGTGCAGTGAATCCAAACCCAAATTTATAATGTTTCCGTTTTTTAAACTAAAATTTCTGAGAACACTTCAGCTAGGTTAGCGAAAGAACAGTACTTTATCAAATGCTTTAAACCTTTACTAAATGCTTCAAAACTCAACCAAAATGCTAATGCATAATTGCATTGCATGGTAGTGGTATATAGCTACAACTCAGTAATGTGCCACGATCACAACATTGCATAAATACAATGTATGTTGATGTGTATAAGTACATGTAATAAGCACTCTGTCTTGACCGTCACAATACAAATTACGTTATAACGTAACCGTTTCCTTTAACGTCTGTTACGTTGCTTAACGATAACGTCAGTAACACATTGAAAAGCCGCACAAGCGAAAGTACTTTGTTAATTGATGTAATTAAAGTTATATATATATATATATATGGTTGGAATGGTTTTAGCACTCAATTTCGTAAAATCTTTCTTCGATATATAAAGATTGGGTACAACATAAATGTCATACGACGAGGGGGGGGGGGGGGGAGCGCGAATGTACCACTTTTTTAGGGCCCCAAAGGAGCTCCCACGTAGAAAAACAATTCTGCATGTACGCCGAGACGCTCCCACGTAGCTTCGGCTCTTCCTGAGGCCCGAGCCCCTGCGGCCCCCGAGTGAGCATAGTGAGAGCCCCTGCGGACGGCCTCCACCCTCGCCGGCCTTGGGGCTCATCTATTAAAGAAGTGGGTGACTGCTGATATACCACTACAAGCGACATGCCCAAGGGACACAACACATGCAAATGGCTGACCGTGAGCACAACGGAGCTCTGTGGTAAAAGCTGTCTGACGGACTTTTGTAAAGTTCATCTGGTGAGACTCCGTAAAGGCTCACGCACTCAGCCCTGCAGGGGGTTGTGGGGTAGGGGTTACTAACAAGCAACAGCTCTGTTGTCAGTCCGAGTATAGGAGTGAGTGGCGTCGTGCAACAAGAGCGACGCGAAAGGAATTTGCGCCATCGAGATTTCCATTTAGAGGAAGGTGATACAAAGTATACCCATCTGACGCCAAGGCTACAATGGATGACTTGATCGAAGAAATACTCGCAGAGTACGAGCCAAGGCCCATCCTCGATGAGCCCATTCCGGAAGCTGAGGAAAGACTCCCCCACCGGCCACTTCGACCACAGTGGCCATTTACCGACGGCTGATCGTGTCCCCCACCCAGTAAGACTCCCGGCTTACGAGCCGTGGATCGAGATACTTAACGACACCAAAGACGAATTCGAGGTAGATGGCGCCGCCGCGGTCTTCTCTACATGGAGGGTTGAAGGAGAAGACCCGCTGGACATCGGTGATGTCGAGATCGCCGACGGCATGCATGCCAGAGCCGGCAGGTTGGCACTGGACGCTCGGATGGCCAACGTCAGGGCTACCAAACTTCTGGCGGCTCTCCCGGGGGGGCACGTTCCTCCTGAGAATCAAGTTTCTCCGGGAAAAAGCTGAAGATTGGGTCCTTGAAGACGTTTGATCCAGTCCGGGCTGAGCGAAAGAAAGGCCGGGGGATCGTCGAGGTCGCTCGGAACACAAGCCCTGGGGTATTGACTGGAATCGACAGTGTGTTCTATCAGAACGCCTACCCCGTCACCGCAGTTGTCTACGGCCTCTACCCCGTCAGGGATCCAGATCCTGCCAATCTAGCCCTGTTAAGAGATGGTGACCTCAGGTGACCCAAAGAGATGTGGAGCACTTTGAGGGCGCTTTGGGAGGCCAGGGACTTACACCCACGCGGCGACAAAAGATCCAGGAGTGGGAAGAGAGACCACGTAACCGGCGCCTCGGTCGATGACGTAGCTGAGCTGGAAAAGATCCTCAAAAGAGCAATCATCTTGAGAGACATTGCTGGTGAGGACATCTACAACAATGGCAAGTACCAGAGAGGTGGCAACGGAGTCCGAGGCATAGTAGAACTCATCTACCACAACGGCCATGCCTGGTCCAAAGATCTCCACTTCCCGCAGTCCAGAGAGGTCCACATCTATGAGGGTGATGTCTGGCACGCCATCCGGGAAGTCACCCAGGGCGAGCCATTAGCGGTCTGGCTCCTGGGCGGTCAAGACCGACAGCTCTCTGTCAACCAGTTCGTACTCCAGGACGGCCGCACCTACAGGACAAGAGAGGCCCATGAAAGACTCAAAGCGATCTGCGCCAAACTGGGCAACCCTGAACTTGCCTTCGGCGAAAAGCATGCGGCTAGCATTATGGCAAAGGAAAGGAACGGCTGGAAGCCAACCCCAGCCAACCTCCACCCAGACATCGAGAAGGCCTGCGTGGAGCACGGGCACGGCGGCCTCTGGAACTCGATGGGTTATGACACGAGGGAAGTCACTTCTATCGACATGAAGGTCTGCTATCCGGCATCCTTCCAGGGTATGGGTGAAGCCAAACCCTATTTCGAGCGGTTCGGGCATCCGACTCACCGCATGACCCGCGTGGCAATTAATGGCCCTCTCCCCAAAGACATAGGCACAGGCTTCACCGAGGTTCAAGAATGGGAATTTGAGGCTACCTGCCATCCGGTCATCCCTGCCTGGTTTGAAAGGCATTTCTCCGAAGGCGGTTGGGCCCCGACACAGCAGCTTGCCTTCCTGGCAGAGTCTGGCCTGCTGAGGTCTCTCAAAGTCAGGGAGGCGATCATCTCTTTCGAGAAGCAGACTGAGGTTTGGTTGCCCGAAAGCAGGGACCAGGCCTGCTCCGTCATCGGCAAATTCACCCAGGGCAGCAAGGCAGATGGAAAAAGGCTCACAAGGAGGTTGGTGACCGACCGCGGCGAGCTCGACTACCTTGTCCGGGACACCCGCCTCCCGGGCACTTTGGTCGGAGCACCAATGGAGTGCGAGCTTGGTCACATCCTCACTACAATGGATCCCAGCCCCAGTTCGCCCACCTGAGGGCAAGCATGCTGGTCTACGCCTACATCAACCTCCTCTCTATGCTTTCAAGATTAGAACCCGACGAGGCCGTCCGAGTGGCAACCAATTCCATCTATGTAAAGAAAACAGCGCTCTGCACGCCCGAGGGCGTCGGGGCCTACAAGCCTTATGAGGTGCACCCAAAAGGGCATTGCCGCGTCGGTCTCACCTACCACGACAAGGCAACTCCGAGGCCACCACGAGATGGGATTGCCCCAGCCCAGTGGCGTGACAAGGGCGAGAGCCTCTACATGCCAATGGAACACGCAGCCTACCTCGCCAAGCCTGACTACATCTGTTCTGAAAAGGACCTCACTCCCAGCACCGCGCCGCGCCGCGCCACGACGATCCCCTGACCCGGCATCAGCTGAGCTACCTATACGGCGGCGGGGGCAACGGCAAAACCACGCGAGCGATCGAGTTCTTCCGTACTTTACCCCGACCCATCGCCTGGCCAAAGAGATGCGGGCCTGGCCCAGACCTATCACAGCTTCTTCCGCTGGAGCGACCAAACGGACTGGACGCCCGAAAGGATGGAACAGAAATTCGTTCCCTGTGTGATCATCTGGGACGAGGTCTGCACAGTGCCCCGCCCCACTCTGGAAACCTTCCTCGACTGGCTCGAGGGACGGGGCGTCCAGGTCATCTGCTGTGGCGACCAGGGGTAGCCGCCCCCAATCGCCGGAGTAATGCCACACGACTGGCTCCGCGGGCATGCCGCCTATTACGAAGAGGACGAGGTAGACCACAGAGCCAAAGACCTTCTTCTCAAGGCCCTCAAGAAGCGAATCCGACTTCAGCCCGACAGGGTCCAGTGCCGAGAGTGCGAAAGGCGCTTCCTGGTTGCCTCGGGTGGGAACGCTTCGTGGGGGCCTGGAAGCCATGTGATCTCATCTTGACCACGAGGCAGAAGGTTCGCGACCGGGCCCAGAGGCTGCTGTTTGAGCGCCATGAGAAGTGTTTCCCGGACGCCCCCGTACCTCTGCTATACCGCCCCAAAGACATTCGGTGGCAAAACATCATGGTCACCACCCCTGGGCCCTTGCTGGATGGCTGGCCAGACCAGCAAGAGCTCGTCCTAAACGACGTCGTCGAGGTGCCCTTGATATATGCCCGCGAGGTCCTCGACGGCAAGTGGGGCCAGGACTGGGCTCTTGTCTACGCCCTCACCGTTAACTCAAGCCAGGGTCACAGTTGCCGCCCCCCAGAAAGTCTGGATCATAGACGACTTTCTCCAGTGCTCCAACCTGGCTTATCTTGCAGTCTCACGGGTGGAGTATCTCAGCCAGCTCGAGCGGGTAGTATGCCCCCCAGAGGAGGGCTCTGAGGGTGCATGCACACTCACCGAGCAGCAGCTCCGCAAGACCATCATAAAAAAGCTGGTGGCCTATAAGCGACAGGACCAAGCCAAGGGGCTCAGGTTTAGCCTGAAGGTTGATCAGATCCTAGCACTGAAGGAGGCCCAGAACAATCGCTGTGCCGCGTGCAACATCGAGCTCCTTTGGGCTTACCAGCCAAAGGACACCCAGCAGCTCAGTGTCGACCGGTTCGACAACTCCGCAGGCCACATCCACGATAACGTCAGGCTGACCTGTCTCGAGTGCAACCGAAAGAAAGGAGCAGCAGCGCTTAGCGCTTGAGAACTCCATCCGGAGGAAGCAGAGTGTCGGGCGGCACTACGTGGAGTTCCTTCCTGACATAACCACGCGGCGGCCCATCCTGCAAGTAATACAACACGGGTTCATCGGGCTTGGTCACCGAGCGTCCGAGCCGGTGAACCTCAAGAGACCACACAGGGTCCGTAGCGCGTCGACGGCTGCCTTCCAGCTCGCCAGGCTGGGACAGATAGCGAACGCCAACTCCCGAGGGGACTTTCTGCTCCTCGAGACCAACCGGGCGGCCAGGAACTACAGATGAGGGCTTTTGTGCGCCGCGGCGCAGCGTCTTGGCCTTGATGGCACAAGAGGGCTTTTTTGCCAGTCAACCTAGTCACTTCGCCGTTCAGAGCGGCTACAACGCTAGGCAGCCGAGCCACCCACTCTGTTGACCTCTGACCCGAAGGGAGGCACATCTCTTGGGCGTATTGGTGTCCAAACAACCGCTCTGCGAGGGTCCTGTTCCAGCGCTCCACGACGCCTGTGAATATCGACCCGACCGCGCCGGACCTGGACAGAGTGCTTTGCCAGCAGCTGGCTCACCGCACCCATGAACTCGCGCCCAGGGTCAACCTGAAGGAGCTTCGGCCACCGCAAAGGGGCTCCGCTTGTAAATCTGAGCCAGGCCATCGGCAACCTCTGCTGCGGTCTTGCTAGTCAGAGGCTCAGCCTCTTTGTAGCGTGAGGCTACATCAACCACCGTGAGAGCGTAGCGGAAGGTTTTCCGCCCTACGCGGTCGTGTGGTAGAAAGAGCAGATCCGCCTGGTGGACCTCGTTGGGCACCGCCACGTCAAACTTCGGCCGCGGTACGCGCCGTGGGGTGGAGAGATAGATCAGCCAGATGGCCTGCCTTTTGAGCTCAGTCACCTTTGCTGCAGACACCAGCTTCTCGATGGCGGCGAGCCCCTTCCAGTAGCCTCGGGAGCTGTAGTATAGGGCAGAGAGCTTACTGTCGGCTATGGTATTCCAGCAGCCCGATAAGCCTCCAACATGCGGAAGCTGTCGGGCCAAATGGCTGGCTCATCTAGAAAGACGGCGGGCACCGACATAGTCCGATGAAGAAAAACGTGCCAACATCCCGGCCGACGGCCCAGTACACCCTCGCCACCCTGGTGGCCGAGCTCCGCGAGCGCGCCGAAGCCGGCGAGCCTCAAGCCTCTCTGGTCGAGTGGCTCCACTCTCTCGCAAGCGACCTCGGCATCCGGATACACTACGACGAGCACGTCGAGGGGCCCCGCCGCTCGGTGGTTTGGCGGTAAGAAACGGGGCAAGCGCTGGGAGGTCCGCGAGCGCAGATCCCGACCGTCATAGAGCGCGGGCGCCTGCGCATCAAACTCTGCAACGAGTCGGAGGGCAGTTCATTCGTGGGCCGCATCATCCTTTCCTGTAATCGCCGGAACATCTGTGCGCCCCTTTGCGCTGAGTGCAACGGAGCTGTGATCGATGCCCGTGCATGGGCCAATCTCGTGGTGCCTTCGAGCGCCGCCCCGCGCCCGTTGGCAAAAGAAGTTGACAGCGCCCTCAGCGTCCCGGACGCCGACGGTGAAATCCGGACCGGTCACTACGACATCATCCAGGTCAGCGACGGGACGGTTGTCACGCTCTACAACTGGACTCATCCGGCGAAGGGCCCGATCTGGTGCCTCGCCACGGGCAACGGCTACGACGTTTCCCACCTGAAGTGGATGGGTGGTAAGACCTACGCCGAGATTGTCAACGACCTACTGGCGGAATGCCCCGGTTTCCCGGCGGCGGCCGGCCTCGGGTTCAGGCGTGAATTCCTCTGCGAGGGCGATACCCGTCTCGTCTTTAAGTACCTCGATCGCGGGCGCTGCTATACCATCGGCTTCCGCCAACCCAACTTCCACCCGATGACTACAGACCCTCCGGGGTTTTGGAATATCCAGACTGCTGACCTCGGCACCGGGACTCCGAGGGCAAACAGTGCTGGCCTTCCGACCGTCCCCCACCAGACCGTCTACAGCCGCGAGGACCTGGCTGTTCTACCTCAGCTACATCTCCCGGACGGCCCTCGAGGACGCAAAGGCCGTTATCGCCGGCAAGTCGACGCGTCCTTTTAATTACGGCTTCATCCTCCGCTCCCGGAACCCAGAGGGGACAGGGGTCTATTCAGACATCCTGTGCGAGTCCCCCCTCCTCCGCCGGGTACGCCAGCTCGTGTACCAGCACCCCTCGACAGGTCCGCGAGGAGATCGACGAGTCGTCGCGGCTGGAGTACTGCGCCATCAAGGCGTACCTCACCCCGACCGACAGGGATGACTTCCTGGCCCTCTTCCCAGAGTTCAAGCCACGCTTCGCGACCTACGAGCAGTTCGGGAACAGCGTCATCCACAGCGTTCTCCACATCGCGCCCGAAAATAATCGGCCGGAGGATGTGGTCGCGCGGGCGATGTTGACCCACATCTTGCGCTACGAGAAGGCACTCAACCGAGACATTGTTCACGACTATGTGGTCCGCCCCGAGTACGCTGTCCTGTACCTACAGGACCTCGGACATTTACTTAGCGAGATGGTAGGCCACTAGGCCGGTCGCGGCCATCCCCAGTACGACAAAGGCGATTTCGCGGTCTTTCTGGCCGTCGCTCGGGGAATAAAAGTCGGCGAGCTGGGGCTCGGGCCCCATAGGGTCGAGGTTGTGCCCGGTGACCTGCGCATATACCTGCATTGCAGCGTCAACATCCCGGAACGTCTTAACAGCATGACCTTGCCGGCGCAGTTCCTCATTGATAAAGTCGAGGCGCTCGGTCCGTTTCCGGGACCATGATGCCTGTGCGACCTGCAGCTGCTCGACTGCTTTATCGTGACGCTTGCGCTCTTTGTCGACGCCAGAGCTTCTCAAAATGATGAATAAGTAGTTCGATCCCGAGAACGCAAGGGCGTTCACAAGGGCGCCCCAGCGAGCATTGCGATGCTTGCCATTACTTCATGATATTAGGAGGTATGATCCCCTGTTTAATTAGTACATCCTTGGTTCCCATGGCCAGAGCAACGTCTAGCGCCACCATGCCGACGTCGCGGGGTGTGAAGTCAAGCTTCGGGAGGCTGCCCTCATCTTGCCAAGCCGGGCGTATCCCATGGCAAAGCACCAAGGACCCACGGGGTCCAGTTAGTTAGTCCTTCACGGCGTTCCGTCTGGGAAACCGCTGCCGCTTCCTTTGGAGGAATATTGGCAGACGCGTCGTCGCCCGCAGGGGGGGGGGGGGGGTGGGGCGAAATGATTCCTTAGCCACTCGAAGCTGCTCGAGAAGTCGTTCTTCTTGTTTTGCCTTTCGGGCGGCAGGGCCGGCACGCCCGGCTACCACTTTCTTTGGATCCTTAACTTTCTCTGTAACTCTTTCCACTGGAGGATTCTGTGCTGGCTCCTCCGCCGTCTTTTGATTCTCCTGCTTCGTCTCCTCCATCGTATACTCCAACAGGGCAGCAGTGTCCAAATTGGCAGTGCTTCAAGGTGGTCAGCGCAGCGGCAAGCGGTGCAAGGAACATGCCGTAGCAGTGGTAGAGCTCGCAGGTAGCACTACTAAGCGCGTGCCGGACAAACGGGTCGCTCTCGAGGTCTGCAATAAGCCCTGGCAGGTTTTCGATTGGGAGAAACATGGCCACGGTCCCCGCGTAAATCTGGAGCGCCGCAGACCCCAGGGTCTTCGTCATCGCCGCCCCCAGCCTGGCTTCGTAGCGGGCGTACATCTTCTCGATTTCGGTGTTATCCAGAGTGTCGATTTTATCGGCGGTGAATGTTTTCCGCGGACCACCAGTCCATACTTCCCGGCTTGGCCTCCCGCCGCGATCGCAGCGAGCCGTTCGCGGTGTTTTTGCACCCATTCTTCCTCCTCTAGCGTCGCCCTTGGGGCGGCTGCCGGTAGAGACCCCTCGGCTAGGCCAGCGCCAGCGTCCTGTGGGTCAGCAACTGGTATAAGCTTATCGATCAGTTCGTCACAGTCCATTACGCCTATTACAAGCCGGCGGGCACGTTTAATATAGAGTGCAGCTCGGCGCAGACACCAAACAACAAAACCCAACAGTACCAAATGTGTGCCAAGCACGGCGATCAGCAGCCCTTCAGTAACGAGAAGCATTGCTACACAACTATATAAGCAGCAGGCTGATCTGTTTTCAACAGAAGCTTGGCGTGTTTTCTCTCGGCTAGCTGTTTCCGCACCAACGCCCGCTGTTCTCGAGTCGGTATCACGTCGTTCTCCCGCAGCAGTCTTCAAAGCTGTCGCGATCCTTTCAGTGGAAGAGTGCGACCCAGCGCGTCTGCTTGCGCAAGTCCGTCAGGACTGAGTTGTATTTCTGGGTGAGGACCCAGACGGTTATGTCGGCGTGGCGGCCCGAGAACGCCAACTCTGACAGCATGTCTCATTTCTTCGTCAGAGCCTTCGTAGCCGAGCATTCGTCGATTATAAAAAGTGTTGGCTCGCCCTTAAACACCAAGGCCCGCAGGTAATTGTGAAAGCGCTCACCGGGGTATAGAACGTAGACCTCGGGGTCCGTCCAGAGCCAGGGGCACTGCTTGTAGGTCTTGTTGTACTCTATGGTGGGGCACAGGATCACGATGTGTCGAAAGAACCCCCGGTAGGGGCCTTCTACGAGCAGAGACAGGACGAAAACGGGTTTTCCGCATCCCGTCTGCCCGCAGACAATTGCCGAATGGGCGCCCTTGGGCAGAAGATGATTAATAAACAGCTGAGACGAACCGGCCATCTTCGAGGTTCAGCTGGGCATCCATGATGATGTACAGATAGATGTTCAAAGCGCCGGCCGCCTCTGCCGTCTTAGTCAACTGGATTGTCATTTCTTCGCTTGCATTCTCTATGCGGCGGACACTGCCATGAAGCCGGTCATCATCGGTTGTCCTGAGGTCAAGCCACAGAGCGAACTTGGAGGTCAAGAACTCCCCGAGAGAGACATCGGCGAGGCCAAGGTCTTTCGCCACCACTGCCACCTCCGGGTGGCGTTTGCCGCCGGGTGCAAATAACTTCCTCACCTCGTCCCAAATCTGATAGGCACGCATCCCCTGACTAAAGAGCTGGTTGGGGATTCCCTTGATCGTGACCTCAACCTTCGTTATTTTTGGGTTATAGAAGGACTCTGTGTTGCGAGCAAAGGGCTGTTGCGCGTTAACGTCCTAAAAGAGCATCAACCCCTTCATGCTGCGCGCGGGCACGTTGAGGTTGATATTCCAGAGGGTGTCGCTCTTGTCTCTGCTTATTTTTCGGTGCCTCAGAATCCGGTCATAGAGGATCACAAGGCGGCCGTTGTACTGATTGGCGATCATGCGAGCCAGCGCTGGCTGCGTGACGATCTCATACTCTAGACTGATGTTTTCAATGTCGTATGGGGCGTTGGCATCGTCTGTGGCCCGAATTGCGCGGCTGTAGTCGTTGAATGTGAGTTCGTACTCCAGCCGGTCTCCAAGCGCGCTTTGATAGAACGGCATGTGGCCCTCGAGAAGCTCGAAATCGAGCGGGATGTAGAAGCGGTTGCCGAAGGCATCGGCGAAGGCATTGTCGGCCGCGACTGTCTCATCTTTGCTTCCGGCATCGATGCGAATCCGCGTTGCGTTTCGGTTACCAGACGTATCGATGCCTTGGTATTGGTCATTTTTCCTCTCCAAGGCCGTCTTCCAGAGATCGCCGTAACAGTTGAAGACGTCACTATCGTCGACGGACATCACCTCGTTGCCGGAGATCTTGATCAAAGTATTCTTTACGATGGCGCGGCCCAGGTTCTGAACCACGGTCCGGTTCGCATCTTCACTATTCAGCGTGATTCTGAAGTCCAGGAGGGCGGTCCCTTGAACGATCACGTCGTGCGCGCCGAGGTTCGGGAATCGAACCAGCAGCTGCTGATTCTGATCAATCGAGCTCGGGTTATTGGTTATCACGACAGACTGCCGCACGCCTTTGACCCCCAGGGGCTCGCGGAGGCACCTGTAAGGATTAGGCTTGCGTCCGAATTTGCTCGAAGCCATGGTGTATTTGAACCTACACAACAACCTTCAAATTAGCATCCACTGTCAACGCCGCTATGGATGACGTCACTTTCGAGAACCCCACGTTCGACCCTGACGGGCCTGGAGAAGACGATGATTTTGACCTCCCCGACACCCCTATGGACCCACCGCCGGACGTCCAGCAGCAGCTAAACACGTCCGGGGACCTTCTTCAGAACCTGCGAGATGAGTTAATACTGGCAGAACTTGAGGCCTAGAAGAAGCGCCTGGTTGATACTTTCTACAACGAAGTGAGCCATACCTATGGGCTGCGCCCCGAAGGCAGGATCGACTATAGCCAGTTCGGGATCGACCCCGACGGTAAGACACTTTACTGGACGCCTGAAGACAAGAAGATCTCCATTGCTGCGACGAGGGGAAAATTCCGGTTTCTGGGTCTTGGCACGCTGGGCCGAAGATACGGGGCTGGTGGCGTATATGCAGTGCGGAGATCGCTGGGGCTCCCTGAGTATAGATCGGGGGCATCGCGGGGGCTCGGCAGAGAGGTCGTGGAGACACTCCAGAGAGCAGAGGAGACCCTCCCGAAAAATATTGAGGCTATCGGGCTGAAGGACCTCTCCGGCGTGGCTGATACCACAAGTCAAAGCGTAGAAGACGTCGAGACCGCATTGAAGACCATTAATGATCCGCAACGACGTCGCGTGGGTCACACAGGCCAGAAGACAACTAGCCGGAGTTTGGGAGGCCATGACGAGATCGAGGGACGAGCTCGCTAACAACCTCGCGAAGCTAAGCGCCATCAACGACCGGAAATCCGAAGTTGAAAAGCACTTGGCCAGGGAACGCCGAAAACTGACCGAAACGGACGACACCGAAATTCAACAAGATATTCGAGACCGAATGGAGCTTAAAGGCGAGCTCTCCAACATCGAGCTTGAAACGCAGGCGAGACTCAGCCCTCTCTACGAATAGAGCAGCTCTCCGGTCGCAGATCAACAGAATTCGTGAGACCATCAGGCGGCTCCTCCATGAAGACAAGACGCTGGCTGAGCGAATTCAAACTCTCTTCCGCGAACAGGGGATAACGATCGCGAGCATCCTTACAGCAATCGGCATGGCGATGAGCACTCTCGTCCTTGCTGTCACCGGTGGGGGAAGTGCGTCAGTGCCGTCGCCGGCTCCAAAGCCATCCGACAAGGGCGGGGTCAAGGAGTGGATTAAAAAGCACCTACAGGCACTTGGGTGTGCCCTGGCCAATTTGGCCGGCAAGGCCACTGCGGAATCATCGGGTCCATTGTCTCTTGGCTCCTGAGCACGTTAGGGAAGGCCGCGACTTGGCTCGCTGACAACGTTTAGGCCTTGGTCATCGGCGTGGGGGCGCTTCTTCTCGTGGCCGCAAGGGACTGGCTATCTCACCTACAGCCAAAGCGCCACTAGGCCGACCCCGACCCCTGCGGCTATGAGAGCCGTTTTCTCTTCTTCGTTTTCTCTTCTATAGGCTTGTCGCAGCGTGTTGCTGCGGAGCAACAGTGGCTGGCGTGGGTGGTGACCCTGCGGGTCTGCCACTCAGTGGCCCCTTGTGATCAGTCCCGGTCGGTGCTGCGATCTTTCCTTCGAAGGACATCGCCTGTGGTCTTGCCGATCTGCTCCGACTCGTTGATTCCCGGGTTGTGGCCGATGGCTGCTTCAGATCCGGCGATCACGATTTCGTTGTTGTAGCCCTGGACATTGCCCGGGTGGAGGGCCATGTCGCTCGGGGCGAGGTAGAGCCCTAACCCGAAGACGAAGTCCAGAGGGGATGATGCATACTGGAGCGTCTTCTGATAGCGAGCGATGCTGCTGGGGATGTCGATGGGCGAGGCGATGGCATCTTCGACGTTGGCCAGGAACTGCTTATGAGCGTCGAACCCCGTCCCGGCCTTGAGAATGTTCGAGCGTGTCTAGGCCTGCGCTTCCAGGATAGCCCAAACATACGTCCGTATACTGTCGTTGAGGCGCTCCACACCCGCTTGCGTGAAGCCTTCTGATTTATCGGGAATGAACATCGTCCACGCCCCTGATATATCCCGGTTATGGCGGATGGCGTCCATCGGATGGAAGAAGGGGCCATCGGAGAAGTGCGCATGCCGGTAGGCGCCCGACGGCTCCATATACGTGCTCCAAGATCCGAGGCCTTGGCACCCGTGGTCTAGCTTTTGCCTCCAATCTGTATCAGGCGAAACTCCGAAGTCGGTGCAGAGCCGCTTGTAGGCCCTGGCGTCGTAGGCGTTCTGATACCAAGAATGAGATTGGTCTCCAGGAAGAGCGACTTTCAACTCCACAAGCAAACGCCTCGTCGCATAGTAAACATGGAAGCGATACAGACTCGCAAGGAGGGGGTCTTTAGCCTGGAGATGGTCACCAGCAGAGACCCCACAGCCAGTTGTCGCGCACCATACCGCGAAGTTCAGTTGGCACTGCCACCAGTCCATCGGAGTGTGTTGCCAGCTGCGCCACGCCTTGTTTTCCATATTGACGTCTCCAGTGAGCGGGGGGTTTTGATAGTCGGCGAAGATGTCCGGGAATTTCACTTGGAAGCCGTCCCCTTTGTCATTAAACCATGATCTTCTGGCTGGCCAGAGAGAGCGCCTGCTTCTCTTTGAAATGTCCCCCGCCCTATATTTTACGGTGCTTTTGAACGAGAAAGCCGACTTGTCCATCGCTATGTACGTCACACTCACCGACATTCAAAATGGGGAACCGGTCTCTGTTCCCGGCACTGCGCGTGGGGGGCTGGAGGTCGCTCTCTGTTAGCTCACGTATTACCACCGCTGGCTCAATATCAGCGACGAGTTAGAGAATGGCATCTTTGATGGGCGCACCGTGTTGGGCATACCCAAAGGGTACTATAACATCTGTGAGCTGGACAAAGAGGCGTTCCGGCCTTTAGGCGCTGAACTCAGTTTGCATGCCCCAACCGGCCGCCTGCAGATTTCCTCAAAAAAAAAAAAACGCCTGGTGCTGGATCGCGGGCTGGCCGACCTCTTAGGGTTCTCTCGAGAGTTCTTTGAGCCCGGCCAGAGCCACATTGCAGACAAGACTCATCGTCTGTTCACCCATCGGGAGATCTGCGTGCATCTTGCCGAGGTCAGTACGTCGGAGAACCTCCACAACGGTCGCCCCTCCACACTGCTGAAATCCATCCCCGTCGAGAACGAAAGGTGCGGGGGTGGCCAGACAGAGATATTTCCCGTCTTGCAGTACAAACGGCTGGCATCGGGGCCTCTTTCCTAGCTGGCGCTCACGATATTAGACATGGGCGGCAGAAAGTTAGGTTTCGACTATTTGAGTGCAGTCCTACACATAAGAAGAAATGGGTGACGCGGGTGGCGCAGGGAGCGCCAGGAAATGCCCTGGGGAGGCTTTAGCCGATCACGGGGATACCGCAGGATTCGAAAAGGGTGGGGAAGAGGGCCAGCTGTACGCTTTCGAGCTGTCCGACGGGTGTACAAACGAAAAATGGTCACCAAGAGGGAGGTGGGGCACAGAAGCCCGGAGAGATGAGCGACGTCGATGTTTCATATGCCGTCCCCAGACGGCTCCACCAGCTGGCGTTTACTGGGAGCAGGCGGGTCGCCTTCGCGGACCCCGTTCAAGAAACGGGCTGGATGATCGACATTCGATTCTCCTCTCCCTACGTCGCAACGGGCCACATCACAAGGTTCGAAAGGTGACGAATAGCGGTACCCGGCTGTATTCCTACGTTCCTGAGACCAAAAACGTGGTCATTTCCGAGCAGTACACGCTGAAAACGAGCAACAGCCGGGAGGGAATTCTAAAAATGGTATCCGAGTTCTCTCCAGCGGGAATCATCGGCGCGGGAAAAGAGCCCACATCAACAATCCTCCTCGAGGTGATCCTCGGAGACCCGCCCGACGGCGTATTGGAAGTTTTGCCCGGCTTCAAGCTCAAGTGGGCCAGCGCGCTCGCGCAAAAAGCCTTGATCAGAGTTCGATAGCGATCTCTGGTGCACTTTACATTGGAGGGGGTCCAGCATGAAGCGGAGCACCACTTTCTGGATATCAGCAAGATCCGTGCTGGTCCGGTCGAGCTCAAAAGGCTGAGGTTCATGCCCGCAGACCTCACCCTAGAGCAAAGCTCGGTGGTCCTTAGCCATTTGAACTTACCCGACAGCGGTGATAGTTAAGCACGATGCGACTTTACCCACCGCTCGAGACGATTGGAGAGAATCACCGACTTCAGCACTTGGCCGAGGTCAGAGCCCGCCTGGAAAAGGAGCGTGACCAGAGCATCGCTGTATAAGAAATACCGGCGGGGGGCTAATGTCATAGACGGACTCGACACCGGGCTTTCGGTAGCCAGCGCGGCCATGGCTGCCACGGGTGTTGGGCTGTTGACGACAATAATCGCTACGCATTTCAGCAGTGCCTGTCACCATTGGCTTACAGGCCGGAGCGATTGCCAGTGGGTTGCTCGGAGCCGGCGGGAGTTTCATTTGTCGGAAGCTTGAAGCCAAAGCTAGGAAACATGACCAAATCCGGGTCCTGGCCGTCTCAAAGCTAAACTCAATCGCTGACAGGATCTCGGCCGCGCTGACCGACGATAAGATCTCCGAGGAGGAGTTTCGCCTGATTCTCTCTGAGGTCGACAAGTACGACCAAATGAAGGCAGAGATTCGCCGCGGGCGTCAGAAAGATGGCGGTTTGCCCGAAACCGAAACAAAACCGGCTTATGAACCTCATGAGAGACGAGATGATGCTAACGGCCCGTGGCTAGCTCTTGGAGGAGCTCAGAGCTGCTGGAAACAGTGGCACCTCTCGGTAAATATATCTTATTCGCGGGCTTAAAAAAAGAGAGCAGGCTGCGCAGGCTGGTTCAGCCTTTTGAGCAGCAGACGAGTTTATTAAGTGGAAGAATAAAAAAAAAAAAAAAAAAAAAAAAGAAAGAAACACCGTCACCGGGATTCGATCTCACGCACAAAAATTCAGCAAAAGTCCCCCGAGGTCCTGGTCAATTTTTTCGTTTTTTAAATCTTATCTCTTGGGGTGGCTTTTTCTTGACCAGGACCTCTCATACTACTTCCAATGCTCGGTCACTCCTGCCTTCAGTACCAAACTATGATTGGGACGAAAGTCGTTAGAGGCTTACTAGAAGTGCCGGCAGAGGTTATGGGGATGGTAATGGGAATGGGATCGTAGCTACGTTTAAACTTGTACAAGTGCCCCGCAGGGCGTATCTATAACTTTAACTTATAAAAGCTTGGTGTTTGTTGTGCAATAATTACCGAAGCGGAAATCGATACAGGTAAACCTTCACACACTATATAAGAACCCTTACCATGCTTATGGGATGATTCAGCAGATGCCGGTCTGCGGTACTTTAAACCCCGGGGGCTGGGTAGAATGAATTCTTTACACCCACATCCCAGTCCTGGTGTGAGCCACCTGTCTGTGTCAAATCCTGTTTTTCTGAGAAAAATATATCAATATGTCGTCTGCTGAAATTTTTACTCAGAGCGTTTAAATATTCATTCATGGACGAATTTGTAAATCATTTTATAAGAACCCTTACCATGCTTATGGGCAGATTCAGCAGATGCCGGTCCACGGTACTTTAAACCCCCGGGGCCGGGTAGAATTCTTAACACCCACATCCCAGTCCTGGGGGTGAACCACCTATCTGTGGCAAACCCTGTTTTCGGAGAGAAATATATCAATATGTCGTCTTAAATTTTTACTCAGAGCGTTGAAATACACAATCAGGTAAATTACTACTGTGCACTCCAGTGTATATAATCCTAATACATCTATATATAATCTTTGAAAATGGAGTACTGCTCATGTATATGCTAGAGGGCGTAAGCGATGTTGCAAACTTCATTACTGTTTATGAAGAGTCTCAATAAAACCGAGACTCCCATTTTCCTATCTGTAGTGTGTTCTTTGTCTCCAAAGGCAATCTTTTTGACGTTTATCATAACGTCGTGGGCGCCAGATAAATCGGATATCAGTGAATTAGGTAAGTGTACCTCTTTTTGCATTCTGAGCCCCTGGGCCGGCGAGGGTGGGGCCGTCCCCAGGCCGGGGCTCTCGCTATGCTCACTTGGGGCCGTAGGGGCTCCGGCCTCAGGAAGAGCCGAAGCCACACGCCCGAGGAAGTCGTCTAGACGTATACATACAGAATTGTTTGGCTACGTAGGTGCGTCTCGGCGTACATACAGAATTGTTTGTCTACGTGGGAGCCCCTTTGGGGCCCAAAAAAAGGTGGTGCATTCGCGCCCCCCACGCCCCCCCCCACCCCCACCCCCCCCCGCTCCCCTGCTGCTGCACTGATGAGTTAGGAACCCTTCACGCAGTCTGAACAAATGTCTTTTGTCTACCACGGCAGAACTGAGGGCGAGGATAGTGGCCGCGTAAAATCGATTTAAGCCCCCACCCCCTACCGGTAATATTTTACTGAACGCTCCAAGGCGGCGCTTCTGTTGTGGTTTACTATAGCCGTCATTGTATGTCTTTGCATGTATGTCTTGGTGAAATATTTACTTTGGATAGCCGTTTGGCCATTTTTGGGGAAGAAACTGTTCTTTTAGCTTTCTGCTTGTGGTGTTTTGATTGTGGTGCCGTTACTTTAAGTGCGTCCTTCTTTCCATTTGGTGTCTTTGAACGGAAGTTGTTAGGTAGTTGTATCGATTCCTGATTATTGCCTTCCTTTCTATTTACAATTTAGGAGAAGGGATCATTAAAAGGATTATTCTGTCTGACTTTAGCCATCAGTAAAATTTAACAATGCTTGACTTTCCACCAACAGTATACAGTTAATCCAACTTATAGCTGTTATACTGGACGGAATTTCATAACGGGTATGACAACCAAATCTGTTTTTCCGCTGCCCACGCAACATTTCTGCCAAATTAGGTTTAACAGATGATCTTTAAGGCTAATTCTATCCGAGTTAATCGAACAAAACAATTTAAACTTGCTTAACTTTTTACCAACAGTATACAGTTAGTATAAGGTTTAGCTAAAGAAATATATAACGTGTTATCATATAAAATTACATCACGATTTAATATGAATTAAAGATAGTTCACTGGGAGGAGCAAATCATACTAAATTTGATCGTTGGACATCTAGTGTCGGGTATGTACCATTATCTCGTACATTGTATAGTTAGAAAAGCCTTTAACTTATAGGTAAATATGAATAAAGTTTGTGCAGATATCATGTACTTAATTAGCATCAAGATGTTTTGGGGTTTTTTGCACTCGAGTCGGTAGCGCAGATAAGAAGACAGTGAAACATTTTTAAACGGTCTGCACAACAGGAGTGTGGTAGTGCAGTTGTTAGTGAACTGGTTTCTGGTGTTAGAGGTGCCCTGTTTGACCCGCTCGGTGCGAGAAAATCAGCATCTGTTACCTTTAAAAGTGCAGGCCTAGTTGTTCAAAACGTAACGAAGTTGTTTGCTAACGTGATGTTATTTTCTTTTAACTTTAAATATGGCAAATACGTTGTTATTTTTGCTGAACAAAATGTGAAAAGCTACTCCCATTTCTGTAGCAAAATAACAATGTATTTGAATATACCTCAGCTACAACAGTTAGCGAGTTTGTCATAAACAAGCTGGTTAAGCTAACAATGTTTTGAACAACTGGGTCCATATATTTGTACA
This sequence comes from Anodontia alba, assembly GCA_964016985.1. NCBI lineage: Eukaryota > Metazoa > Mollusca > Bivalvia > Lucinida > Lucinidae > Anodontia > Anodontia alba. Next base: position 85,993,000 of record OZ024823.1, read on the forward strand.
TAAATATATATTAAGAACAATTATATTCAGGTTGCTTTACAAGTATAGCGGGCAATATGATAGACTGTCATTCTTAAAATAGTGTATAAATAAAATAAACGAATAAAAAATAAAATACAGTGCATACTCGTTCTGATAGAAATAATAAATGGAGGACCATTATGCACCTTCCATTGCACGTTAAAGACCATAATGTAGAAATTTTCACCTCCAAAAACTGAAAATTTTCAGATATAAAATCTCTGATATTTTTCATATTTCTGCTCAAAACATAGCTTGTGGGTACTCGTTAGAACCACCTCGGCGAGGCGGTTCTAACGAGTACCCACAATCTATGTTTTGAGCAGAAATAAGAAAAATAAAGTATACCCCTGTAAACCCCAGATTTACTATATAAAAGTGGGGTTTGAGGGGGTTAAAATTATATAGGCGTGTTTTCGTGATGCTTACTATTGACCGCGCTCTGTAATGTTGTATTAACCCATTTAAAGAAGGATCCAATTCTTCCAGGAAGAACCATATTCCATCAAACTGATCTGCCAGATAGCCAGGAGTGAAGTCCATTAATCTGTCATTAGCAGCAATATCAACGATTGCTTCCAGTTTGCAGCAACAGAGGGACTAAATTAAAATAATCTGGCCAGTTAGATTGCCTGTTAACTATTACTTGCCAGTTATAACACAAAAAATGTACTCCAGTAGCTGTGTGGGATAAGAACAGAGAAAACAACATTTGAGTGGCTGAATCCTAAGGTGGTAGAACATGTATGGTAAGGAAGAAAGGTGTCCTAATACATAGGATAAATACAGTATGCCACCTGTATTGGGAGCACTGTGGTCCGTGATTGTGGCCTTATTCATTTTTTTTTTTTAGATTTACATTCAAATATATATATGCTATCAAACAAATGAAAACTTTAAGAGATTAAATAAGCACAATTTCATTTATTGCAGTTTCCATGTTCAATTGCTTTTTCACTCGACTGTTACAAATGTATAGAATGCACATATACAACACAGTAGGAGCAGGAATTTCATAAAACATGATGGGGTCTACACTGTTTGCATTGAACACATGGATTTCTATAAACCATGGTTATAATAAAACGTAACCAGACATCCCTTCTACTGGAAATGGACCTGTCTGAAGAGTTGAGGTAGAAGAGTTCACTCGGCATAAATGGGTTAAAATCACCTCTGAATACCATCCAGAAATTTGGATGTGGATTCGGAGTGCTCTTCTCCTAAGTGGGCAGTCTGTCCTAGTTTGGATGTCGCCGTGCACCCGAGAGACAACCAGATATCTTTGAACCTGAAGGTGTTTTAACACCCCCACTTCCCCCATTAAGATTCTTCTTTAAATGAATTAGAAGCCAAAAGCTTTACAAACTTAGCTATACAACCATCACATCATAAAATAATAAAATAAGCTACTTGTATGGATTGTCACTCACATACAGAATATATTCATTTTATAAATGAATCTTATGAATTTTGGTGGTACAAATAAAATAGCGCCTAACATAAACAAGACCTGACGCCGGACAGAAAAGTTACCCTGAAAGTGCATTTGTACATCATAAAACGTAAAAGAGTCCCTTGCTTGTCGTTAGGTCACAGCAGAAGTAGTGGGCGAGGAAGGGGTGGGAGCACTTGTACTTACCTTCTGATTTCCCTTTATAGTATAAAAATTTAGTGCACTGGGGCTTATCCTCATTTCTGTACAATCGAAATGTTTCTCTTTCAACTTGTGTTTGAAACAGCAGAAATAATAGAGCAAACATTTAACTTTATAAGATCACTTCCTAAAAGTGGCGGGGCTTGGCTTAGTGTTTACGAATAGGGTCCCCGATAAGCCTGTTCACTAATCTTCACCAAACTAACCGAACCTAATAGCAGACAATATTTTGCAACATTTTTCTACTTTTCTGATATAGCATTTCTCTTATCTGCAATTTGAATGAAATGTCCAGCTTTTTATTCTGTCTACAAATTGAAAATACTTTAAAATGTCCTCTGCTGATTTAGCCTACAGAGTGCTAACATTTAAAAACATATATAGTTTTACATAGAAAAAGGCATGCATGAAGAGCTTTATATTCTGTCAAACATAATAATAAAAAAAAAAAGATTTGACATACTAAAATTGTCGTCTTAGGGGACAATTTGCATGAGACGTCAAGCCTTATTTTCTATGAAAAATTAGACAAAACATATTTTAAAAAGTTATCTTCTTTATTTAGCCTACAATTTGCTAAATTAAAAAAAAACAAACGTATATGAGAAAGGGCAGGTCTTATAGTACTCACTGAGATATTATAACCCGATTATCTCTTATTACAGGTTGATACGTATATAAAACAGTTTATTATATCGAATCTACACAAAATCTGCAAGACAACAAGGTCATGATGAAATTTAAATCTTGGACTTTATTGACCGCGCTACCAGTTATAATAGTACTCGTTTTTACGTGGAACAGAGGTTATATTACAAGGGACACTTTCAATTGGAAAATGGCTCATAATACAAGCAAAGCCCTGTCAGATAACGAGTTCACGACCAGCCTAAGTATGGATTTATACCTTAGACTTACCACAGCAAAACCAGCGTTATCAAGGTATTATGAAAGCCTTTTGGTTCAGAGTATGCGATATTTCTGGCCGGATAATTTCTCAATGGTTGTTGTTTTTGATAACGCCAGCAGGATCATTCTTTCGCAGACATCATACGGCAAACATTTCCTTTTCCAAGAACTTGTTTCATGGATCCGATAACTGGAATAAAATTGTCAGGACATGACAGGATGCAATGGGATATGTTTTATCCTGAAATGTGTACATCAAAACAATACGTTGGTTATCTGGACACTGACACCGTATTTACTTCAAGAGTGATACCCGAGATGTTATTCGAGGAGGGTAAGCCAATTGTTGTGGGTATATATGGCAATATCAGTAATCCTTTCTGGGGAATGGTAGCTCAGACAACTGCAAAGATTTTTAAAACCAAAGAAGTCATGAGGTGCATGTCAAACTTTCCTGTAATCATGAAAGTGGAACACATGATAAAATTAAGGAAATATGTAGAGACGTTACATAACATGACATTCCATGAAATACTTCAAAAGAAAAAAGTTGGATACCTTGCTCAGTTTAATCTCATGTGTCAGTACATATGGCTGTTCCATCGCGACGAGTACAAGTTTTATTTAAACTTCAATAAAAAAGTAAACAAGAGATTGTCCCCAGGGAGAGAAGATCACAATTATTATAACCAAATGCTTACACCGGAACAGTTGCAGCCATTTGCAAGATTCTGTGTCCATTACAAATATTATGACGTAGATGGAAATTGGAAAAGTCAAACTACCTACACCAATTTATTCAAATCCAGTATATGCTTTATGGGAGGTTTTGATCTGTGCCCCGATAAGTGTACAAAATTTCAAAAGGACTCTTTAAGGAAAGCGATGTTCGTATTTGACTTTGTTGACTGGACTTGGGATAATAGATGCCTCGCAGCGCAACAGAAACATTATAAACAGTTGGCCAAATATGACAATCCAGGATACTCTAACATAATAAGGAACGCGTGTAAAGAAGTTGATAATCTAATCTGGAAACCATAAATAAGCTACATCAAGGTAAATCATGACAAAATATTTAGACGTAAACGTCTAAGTACCGGCGCAAATTTTGTTTATGTTTATATAGAGATATGAGACAAGAGTATACTAAAGTTTAATAAATTTTCAATGTAACAGATAAAATCGAACAACAATATGACTCTTTACTTTCACTGCCATAGGCAATAATAATAGGCTTTTGCAAACAGCATAGATCCAGATGAGACGGCTCTGATGAACCGTCTTATCTGGATCTATGCTGTTTGACATTCGGTCTTTCAACTTTACGTATAAACTTCTTTTCAAGCGATAAGTTGTTAAAAAAAGAAAAGCAGATGGCAATGTCGTCTGAAATTTGGCACCGAAAGGCTTTTATTAAGCTTTATGAAATTTCTTGATTGAAATGAAAATAAAATAGACATTAATCTGTTTATAACACAGTTGAAATAAGATTTTTTTATATATTTGCCGGGATCGTCACAAATCGACGATCCCAGCAAATATAAAAAGTCCTCAGTGAGCTAATCGAACACGCTTCCATATGTAAAAATCCAAAGCTATATTAAGAGACCGGCGCGATTCCCGCGCCGGTCAATGATCAAAAACCGAAACACAAAACGCAATTAAACTGCAAGCCATGCACCATGGTCCGCCACAGGGCCATATTCCATATGCACTTCTCTAGTATAAGGGTTGAAAACAATCTAAGTTAAACATGAAGAGAAGCAATAAACAGTTATTTCATAACTCAAAAAAAAAAAAAAAAAAAAAGTCTAAGTTAAAAATACAATAAAGTGATAAAAAAATAATTTCAGTATTCTGAAAAAAACAAAACAATATGCATATTTTCAGACCATCCTAAAAGCGAGTGTAAAGTTTCAAAAGCATCGGCTTAAAAATGTAGGAGGAGTTGCATGTACAAGGTACATACTCCCTATACATTTCTGTAGTATTAGGGCTCGAAAAAAGTCTAAGTTAAAAATGCAAAAAAAATATAATAAAAAATAATTTCAGGATTCTGAAAAAACAATATGCAAATTTTCAGACCATCTTAAAAGCTCCTGTAAAGTTTGTAAAGGATTGGTCTAAAACTGTAGGAGGAGTTGCGGGCAGAAGGTACATACTCCCTATACATTTCTGTAGTATTAGGGCTCGAAAAAAGTCTAAGTTAAAGTCTAAGTTAAAATGCAAAAATTGTGATAAAAATAATTTCAGGTTCTGAAAAAAACAATATGCATATCTTCAGACCATTGTAAAAGCGCCTGTAAAGTTTGAAAAGGATTGGCCTAAAACTGTAGGAGGAGATGCGGGCAGAAGGTACATACTCCCTATACATTTCTGTAGTATTAGGGCTCGAAAAAGGGGAAAATGCAAAAAATGTGATAAAAAATAACTTCAGGATTGTAAAAAAAAACAATATGCATATCTTCAGACCATCCTAAAAGCGCCTGTAAAGTTTGAAAAGGATTGGCCTAAAACTGTAGGAGGAGTTGCGGGCAAACGAATGGTGGGGGCGCTGACGGACGGACGGACACTCAAAATTTCGGAGGGTATAACATAATACCCTGCCACTTTTTCGGTGGCGGGGCATAAAAATATAAGAGAAGATACACAGAAAATGCCTCAATCAAGACGCACAGCTAAGGCTGGCTAATCAGAGTTGAGAAAATAATCGATTATCGGTCCTGTCATTGCGATTGATAATCGATTAGTAATCACTGAAGATTTGGTCATAATTTTAGCTGTCTGTCTGAGAATGACTCTAACCATATGTTGTACTTTACTTTATTTATTAGATCTGACAGGTTGATGGGAACTCACAGCATGCTTAGACTAGAAATACGAGCAATAGCAATCATTAAAGTTAGAGCATAGCATTCTGGGTAAAACTTCGAGCAGACGATATATTGAAGATTTTTTTTTATTTTTAACCAAAAAAATATTGATATTTTATGCAAATTTTGCCGAATGGAGACAATTTGCACAAAATGTCGAATCTTGTTTTCTAGGAAAATTAGGTAAAAAATATTTGAATACAACAGAAAAGAAGACTTATTATAGTGAAATATGGGCCGGCGTCCAAGAAAACATATGGCCAACAAGATCAGACCAGCATATGCATGTGCATCCGCACAGTCAGATTAGAATCTTTGCGGTGGAAAGAAACTGTTAGGCCTTTCTTTGTCTGGCACCCGCTTACTCTTCTACTGGACGTGCATGTGACGGTATTTTTTTTTCTTAAACACACGTACACGGTAAGCACGAACGCTTGCATGAACGAACACAGAAACAAACAAATAAATGAAAGAGAGAAGGATGGATGGATAAAACTGTTTCCCTGTAATTAAACATCTAAAGAAGCCGACCCATTTTAGAAATTCAGATCTTGCATAACACTGAACAAACAAGACAACCATCAGGTAAGGTGACGTTAATCATCATAGCTATGTAGAAATACTTGTTAATTTTGCTAAAATATATGTAAAAGGTTATACTTATAATATTTATTAAAATTTTATTTTCATCTGTTTTATTTGGTGACTCAAAAAGTTTGAAATGTGTTTTGGGATATGGTTTTGGTGGTTTTAGAGTGGTTTGGGATGATTTGG